>APFE030034938.1:29433-73049 GCA_000404065.3 Pinus taeda | reverse complement strand
GGATCGACATTATCTCTGAAAAGCTACTGAGGATAGATGTCAAGGATAGATGATGACTCTCGACCTCTATCAGATGGATTTTTTCCCTCAAAAGACTTCATGATCTGAAAGGAAAAAACACATGGGTGCGTGTTTGCCAAAAATCATTACCAAACTTAGTTGGCGCGAGTGTTGTTCTAGGACAGAGCGCCAATGGGCGGCCCCTTTTTGAGGATCTGAGTGATTGGCGCGGATAAGACACTGTGTACCTGCGCCAATGGAAAAAGGGCACTTTTCAGGGATAATTGGCAGAAGGTGTCTTCAGGGAACATGAAGTACATACTCAGGGGAACATAATGCAAGTGTTTTTAGGCTATGTCACTGCTCACAGGTCCCGTAATGTATCCTCCAATGTACGAAAACAGGGGTAACAGGGGCGGTGACCAATGGTGACAAATTACTATGTAACAGGTGTACTTCCCCAATGTACACCCTTTAAAAGTGTTTCTCTGCTCTAATGTACCCTTGGAAAGTCCTATAGAAATTTGTTGCATGATATTCAGAGCTCTGTGGTGCAAGTGACCCAATCTTCTATGTCATAACTCACTAATGTCTTGGCTCTACACCTTCTATGCTTTTGTGCTCAAAGCAGCACAGTATTCTACATCCAATTTGTAGAGGTTATTCACTTGAACCCCAATTTTCTTTCCCTGTCCTAAGGATATGTGATGAAGGAAAGCCTTTACATTTCTAAATATCACATCGTAGACATGGTCCTCCAACATGGCAATTGAAATCAAATTCTTCTTCAAACCCGGAACATACATGACATCTTTTAACGTGAGAGGAGAACCAGACTCCCTCTGAAAGGTAACAGTACCGATGTCGGTCGCGTTATACCTCTCATCATCTCTCATATCGATGTGCATTTGGAGGTCCTTCTCCTCCAAGTCACTGAAAAACTCTTTGTTTTCGGTCATATGGAATGAGGCTCCAGTATCTAGGTACCACGCACTGCCCATCACTGATGTCACCATGCAAGTGATGAGGGTGATATCTAGCTCAAATTTTGAAGCAAGAACTTCACCCGCCGCTTCTCTTAAGGGCTTATTACCAGCCTTCTTGTACTAACACTTTGTCGCACACTGTCTGAGCTCGTGACAGTGAAAAAATTTAATATTCGACATCTTTTTCTTGCCACCCTAATTGGAATTTGATTTGGAATGGGATGACTTCTCCTTCCCTTTCTTCACCTTTCCAGCTAAGGCTCAATTCTCCTCATCATCATGCTTGGATGAGGATACATCTCTGGTGTTCCGTCGAATCTCTTCTTGTACTAAGTCAGACCACAAACGCTCCCACTCTGGTAGCTTCTCCCTCCCATTAACTGAGTCCTGGTAGCTGTACTAACTCTTGGGAATTCTTAGAAGTGCTAGGCTCACCATACCATCTTCAACAAGCGTAACATCAACACTTCCAATCTCACCCCAACATTGGGTGAACTTTGTCAAGTACTTCGGTATTGTTTCGCCCTTCTTCATCTTGATCTTTTTGAGCTTGTCCTTTAGTGCCAACTTCCTGTGGTCAATGTTGTTTTTAAATAGGCCTGTCAAGGCTTTCCACATTGCAAATGAAGTTTCCTTACCATGGAGGTTCGATACAATATGATCTCAAACTCCTTCTAGGATAATCCTTCTCACCTTTGCTACACATTTTCTCCACTCTGCTAGAACTTGAGCATCAACTGGATTAGGAATATCTTTGTTTATGAATTCCTTAAGCCCATTGTCTCCATCCTGTCCTTCCAAGCTGTAAAGTTTGAAATACCCTCAAAGGCATATTTGAGTCTCAATCTATAAAATGACATCTCTTTGGCTATGAAGTATGATACTGCAAATTCGATTTCTTTTGCAAAAGAAAAACTCATATTCTCTTCTTCTATAGTGATTTCAGCTCTGGTGCCATGTAGAAATTCCTTGTAAATTCAATCTATAGATTGTAATATGTTAAAACAATTGACTTGAATCTACTCTACTCATCAACAGAAACAATAAATGATCGATGAAATCACGAAGCAGACAAGAGAAAAAATTCAATCACACATAACATAATTATTTTTTAGGGAAAGCCACAACAAAAACCCCCTGTTATCTGTATATTGCATTATTCAGAAAATATAAGAAGATTACAATGCTTTGCTCAACCCTGAGCAACCTTTGCACTATCCCTATCTATCTCGTTGCTTCCCATACAAGCTCAAACCAATACTTAGCCAATTATGTTGCCTACCAAGCTCCTATTTCTTTGGGCAGTTTCCTTGGGAACTAACCCATATTTAATTGGGAAATTCCATAATTATGAATTACGCAATCCTCATAGACATTCCTTTGATTGCATGCACCACCTGTACAATTCAGATGATTGCACAATTGATAGTACACTATCCCTGAACTCCAATCTCAACTGGGTAACTCTCATATTTGACATGCATGAGTTATTTATGAGTGAATCATCAGTTAATTGGTTGAACACATGAAGCAACACCCCACTGTTTGACCTCCTACTAGTTCCTCCATCAGTTGGAACTAGTTTAACTGACTTTAACTAAGTTAGACTGAATTAATTAATTACAACTCAAAATAAACTCAACCATGGCTCCAATAAAGTAGGAGACACTCTACATGACTCAAGTTAGATCCTCAACTCGAATTAACTGAACCAACTAAGTCAAATTAACTTAGTTAACTATTACAAGTTGTCATGAGATGTGAAACTACAATTTAATTCCTAATTTAATTCAAGGACAAAATTAAATTATGATTTTCTTGTTGCATTTTCAACATCATGCCCTCAAGTCACCATCTTCACCCTAAAAAGGCTCTTAGAACCCCTCTTGTAACAACACCTGTAGCACCATTTTCCTCCAACTATTTTCTCCCCACTTCAACCTTAGCTCAGTAAAGATGAATAATGACCCCAAATTGTGATTTGATGATCAAGAGAAGCTCTTTGACCACTCCAGCCACCTCTTTTCCTCACTACAAAACAGAGTAGAATTAGTGTTTTTCATCCACAAGCATGATGCAAGTTAGATTTTTGATTTTGAAGCAAATGTGAAGTAGATCAATGCTACATGCAAATAGGTTACTCATTTGATGAATTATGCAAGATAGTGTAGCTTTACTTATGTAGGTAGATTGGCCCTTTCTCTTTCATGTAATGTTAATTAACATCTACAAGTTGAACAATTGGCATTTTCATTTTCATAGTTAAGAAGTGGTTTTCAATTGTTCTTTCATCAGTAAGCTTTCACTATAGTTAATTTGGAGGAATGGTCTTTGAACACCTTAATATGATGTCATGACCGAGGGTGGCATGAGTAGAACCTAACCTATCATGCATATACCACTATCACCTCTAAGTTTGTATGAACCCTCGGTTGATAATTTAAGTTGAGAAGCCCTTGGGAGTTGCAACACTCTTGGTGCAATAACACAAACTATGTCATCAAACTTCAAGGTAGTTGTATTTCTACCTATAGCAACAACCAGACTATCCCACGAGTCTGGTAGAGAACACAGTAGACTGATGCACTTATCTTTGTCTGAAATTTTAATATCAATAGACAACAACCAACTTACCACAATATTAAAGGCGTTCAGATTCTCTGTCACTGAGTCTTCATCCTTCATCCTCAGGTTATACAACTTTTTCCATAGGAATAGTTTGTTCAACAGAGACTTAGATTGATATAAAGTTCCTAACTTGTCCCACAAAGCCTTCGTCGTAGTTTCCCATGATACATTCAACAATATTGAATCTGAGAGACACAATTGTATAGTTCTCTTCGCCTTCCTATATAGCTTCACTCCATATTTTGTCGACATGTTAGTGTCATACCTAGATCTACAATGATCCACTAATCTCTATCCACCAACAAATACTCTATATTGAACTTCCACAACTCAAAACGTTGTCCATTGAATTTTTTTATCTCTATCTTTCCACTTTTCGCCATCTTCTTTCACCACAAGAATCGATCCCGCAGATCTCCCACTGCAACAATGTCTACCACAGACCCAAGCAAAACCCCTCAGTAGCAAAGGCTTCCCCTTGAAGTCGAAACAACTCCGATACCAAATGTAGGTTTTAACCCTGTGCAAAAATTACCTACAAATGAATTCTTAAAATAGAAAAAAATGGTGAGAACATAAAACAAATATATACAAAGATTCTCCCCTAGATCCCCAAATTGGGACCACCAGATTGATTTTTCATTATATTCTTTTCAATGTTACAATACATATATATACATGTTGAAGCATTCATAAACTCCAATCCACTAACCTTGGATTAGAAAATAACCATAGTTCCCTTGACTGGATCTAAAAAATACCATGGGCAGAAAACCATCATGCCCAAAACCATGTGCAAACCCCATGTACAAAAACATGGGTAGATACACCCACCATTCTTGGGTCTGTCCCCCATCCTTGGGTCCACATTTTTTTTTTTCGAGGGCATTGCCTTGGACCTCGTGCAGGGGGCTACTGCTCCCCAATAGGGGGCAGCCCCCATTGCGGCTGACGCAATGTATAGTGTGTGATGCTAGTCATGTAAAGAATATAACACACACCCAACATAGTTGGGGTGGGAACCTTTCCCTCATAATTTACTTCCTCCCTGGGGATGGTCGTACCTTGTTTTACCTTTCTCAAATAGTTGCAACTTACTCCTTGGCCATTTGAAGACCTCTCCTATTTACCCTTCATTTTACCTTGATTTCCCCTAAAATTTAAAGGGAACCCTCCTCTCATATGATCTAGATTGGATCGTTACATTATTTCTCATCCATATTGATGCTTTTAGAATAGAAAAATTAGAGGAATCATTTCACAAGACCATTTTTATTAACGAGTCCTAGTTTAGTAATTTGTGGTTTTGAACCTTCCAAAGGCAGTGCGAGGCATATCCTAAACTTTTTTGGGTCTAAAACCTATTGCTTAGCACTATTCTACATTCAAATGCATTTCCAACAACATAAGAAAGACCTCAAATGGAGTCCATATGCAAAAGTTATGCCACTTATAAGTTAACCTTCTTGTTTTGACCACCATGATTCGACAAGATGCCACATCAACCCACTACTCATGGAAAAGGGGCTAGCCACATGAACATGATGAAGAAGACTCTAGAAGCATTAATATTGTAGATCTAGTAAAGAGTTTAAGGAGTCAAACTTAACCACTAGTAGGCTATCATGTTGTGTTATAATGGGGCCACTAGGAGGAAAAAGTGTTCCATTCTATTTCAGTTCAATTTGTTCCATGGATGAGCATAGTAGCTATGAGTGGGTGGAGAGAGAACAAACAGAGAGGGATTTTTTCCTATAGTAGTCCACAAGGCACCAGCCTCACTCTTTTGTACTTGCTTCTCACCTTGTGGGTTGTAAGTGTTCATAGTCTAATTTATGAAGGGAATGGAATGATATACATATTTATAACCAAAACACAGAGATACATTGAAACTTGAACTTTATTAATAAATGGAAAATGCGCAAACTGTATAAATGCATAATGAAAACAAACTATCTTTAATGGTGGTAGGTTATCTATGAGAAGAGATGTGACAAATACATGCATTCATTGAACTATCTTAGAATGAGGCTCGAAGGCTTTTTTTATCACAAAGAAGTAATGATAAGCCCTAAACATCCAAAACCTAACCCTAGGAGATGAAGCATTAAAGGGTTGTGGGCCCAAATGAGGTAAGTTGGAATTTCAACTTCTCAGGGTCATAACTTTTGAATATAATCTCCATTTGGTGCGCACAATAGCTTGTTGAGAAGTTCAGTATGAGAAGTACATTTCTAACTATTGATCATAGTTGTTGGCACATTTCCCCCAAAAACATCATTTAGGGCCTCAAAATGGCTCTGGAAGTTCATGACCTAAAAAAAAAGTACCAAAATAGAAAATTATATTGTGAGCTAGTGGAATAGGTGTGTGACCATCTATATCTACTTGGATCAATCCTCCGCCCTTAGGAAGCAATGGTCTCCATTGCATTGAATGCCTCCATGAAATGGGGAAACTTTTGTTGAACTTGGCACCTGGTGAGCCACTTGCCTTGTTGTAAGAGCTAGCCTGCTTTGACAACCCGATACATTTAGATCCTATATTAGTGAGTTCTAATAATCTATGTGTCCACAATCTAATCAATTGTAGAGTGTTCAATGCAATCTAGATTGAGCTCTATTGGTGTTTATTGCTCTACATTTTATGATGTGTCCAATGACGGTGGAAAGTATGGCCAAAGGCATTCGATATTGAGCATTAGGTGTAGGCAAAGAAACGGGGGATACTTAGCTCAAAAGCATTGTCTCCCACAAACTTGGTGATGGTGTAAGGTCCATAGCAGAGTGGTCAAAACTTCTGATGGGTCCTTGCAAGGTGTTCCTTCTGTAAATGCAACAAACCTTGTCTCCCACTTGAAACTTGTGTGGAACCCGATGTTGATCATGGTGTTGTTTGTTGATATTGGATTTTTGCAAGATATCACAGTGTTGATATTGGATTTTTGCAAGATACCATGGACCTATTAGTGTATCCACTGAATTCATTCAATAAACTTGGTAGCTTTGTTGGCTTTAGATTAAACATGTGCAAATTATGCTAGCATAATTGCAAGGGGAAGTGTGACATCAAAGGGGACTAATGGTTTAAATCCCATGCCCAAATGAAAGGGGTTATGGCCAATTGAGCTAGGGAGAGCTCTATTGTAGTTTTGTTGAACATAGAGGGCACTCTCATCCCATGTTTTTGGAAGTTTGGAGTTGTATATGTGCAAAATGTGCATGATCATCCTGTTGACGACGTCTATCTGGCCATTAATATGGGTGCGGAAGGCAATTGATTCAGTGTGCTTGGTGTCCAACGATGACCTGAGGCTAGACCATAATGCACATAGGAACCTACTATCTCCATCTAACATGATGGTTTTGAGATCCCAAAATGTACCCAAACGCATTCAAAGAAGAGCTCGAAAGTGACTTTGTTGTGATACTCTTCTTGCAAGTAACCAAAATGTCCTTCTTAGAAAATGCATTAATAATGACCACAAACACGCAACCATTACCATGGCAGAAGGAAGGCCAGACATGTAGTCCATCAAGATGGATTCACAAGGTTGGTTAGGACTACGTAGAGGGGCGTACAACGCTGATTCTTAATGGTTGGTTTGGAAATGGCACAACAGGTGCAAGACCTAATATACTTGCTAACATCTTATTGAAGTTTCGACAAATAAAAATACTCCTTCAATACTTCTATTGTATTATCCACACCAAAGTGCCTTGCTACCTAACTGTAATGTGCCTCTCAAATCATCTTGGTACATTCACTTGAAGGAACACAAAGTTGTCCCATGTAACACAACGAAGCATTCTTGAGGTGGAAGTATGGAACTTGCTTGCCTGCCATCAACATCTAGTATGTGGCAACAAATTTCAAGTCAATGTTGTATAATTGTGGCCACCCAGAGGTCTCATGCCCACAAGAGTTGAGAATTGTGGTTAGTGCCACAACTAGGGGCCAACTAAGGTAGCTTGCAACATGAATGGTGCTACCTTTCTTGTATTTAATGGTTAAATGTAATTGTTGCAAGTATGCAAACCATTTTTTATGGTGGTCATTTTGTAAGTCATTTTGTAACTTCCCTTGTGTCTACATAAATCGAAGAGGCCCATGATACATGTGGATGATCTTCTCCTTCTCCAAAATATAATGTTTCCACTGTGAGTAGGTTTGCACGATGGAGTACATCTCGTTATCATAGGTGGGGTATCTTCAGACAATACCAAAGAGTGTTTCACTGCAATAGGGTATCAAACATCCTTGATAAATGAGGACTATACCAATAGCACTGTCAAAGGCATTTGTCTCAGTCTCAAATGGTCATTGCAAGTTTGACAAGGTGAGGATCAGTGCAAAGCAAAGGCAATGTTTCAGTTCATCTAATGCCTTATGTTGCTACTCACCAACAAAACTTTGATTTTGCTACGCCCTTGGTCACTTGACTTAAATGCCAAGAGACGTAAGAGAACCCAAACACAAATCTTTAGTAGAAGTTAGCAAGGCCCAAAAAGCTTTAAAGCTTTGTTAGAGTCATCGGGGTTGGGAAATCTTGAATGTCTTGGATATTGGTTGGATCCACATGCACACATTGCTCATCAATAATGTAGCATAGGTAATTGAATTTGTTCATGTTGATGGAGCATTTTTCCAAGTTAGCACATAACTTGTGTTGTTGAAGAGTTTAGACGACCTATTTAATATGTTTCAAGTGTTCTACCCAACTTTTGTTGAAGATGAGGATATCATCCAGATATACAACCAAAAAAGAGTTGGTGAAAGGCCACAAGATATCATCCATCAACCTCATGAAAGTTATCGGGCCATTCATCAAACCAAAGGGCATGACCAACAATTCAAAAAGACCCTCCTTAGACTTGAAAGTAGTCTTCCACACATTAGTTGGTTCTATTGGGACTTGGTGGTAGTCGATCTTCAAATCAATCTTATTGGAGCACTTGCCCCCCGTGAACTGGTCAAGAAGGTCATCAATCTAGGAATCAGGTACCAGTTCCTCATTGTAATTTTGTTTAGGGACCGATAATTAATGCATAATTTTTAGGTCCCAACTTTTCTTCTGCATGAGTACAATTAAGCTTCTATAGGGTTAGGAACTTGGTCGAATGTGCTCTTTTTGGAGAAATTATTGGATTTGTCACTTGGTTTCCTCATTTTTATTAAAGAGAATAGTGGTAGATTGACCCATTGGGTAGAGGTGCACTAAGGGTTTGATCGATTAAACACTTGACTTGACAGTGCAAAGGTACCCTAGTGGGTGAGGAGAATATGTCTTTGTATTCTTCCACAACCTTGTTCACTTGCCTCTGCTATGTGCAGGAGCCTTGTATGGAGGTCATGGATATTGCCATAATATTCTCCTTAATTCGAGAGTGAATCAGGAAGAAAACAAAATTCTCATTATGGGAGATGACCTCATTATATTTCTTAGTAGAGATTAAAGAAATGGCAATAGGCGGGGATACCTCTGATATCTTGTGTAGTTGTCTGCCCAAAGTAATAAAAACATTACAAGGTCTAGACTCATATACAACATGATGCTTCCACAAGTATGGTTGGCTTAAAAAAACATCACAAATTCCAATGGGAGATACATCACACAATACCTCGTCCTTGAAAATCTTGATGTTATAGGGCATACAACACTATTAGCTGACACAAACATCTCACCCTTAGTGGATCCACCTAATGGTTTATGCTTACGGGTGTGGTGTTATCAGCAAGCCCAATTGCTTAACTACCTCTGTTGTGACAAGATTCTTTTCACTCATGCTATCGACAATGAAACTAAGTGGATTACCCTTCACTCACATTTGTGAGTGAAACAAGTGCTCACCTTCTTCCGGATCTTCAAGCTCATTGTAACCACCCCACCCTACATTTACCCATTTTTTAGAAGCTCTCCAGGGTAAACATGAGTTGAGAGTTACTATGACATGACCCAACATCCAAGTTCCATTTATGGATGTGGGGTCTACTAACTGGAAACATACTGCAACCTCCTAGGCATACCACATCACCCAAATATCAAACATTTGTTGATGATCTTTCTCTGGGTTGGAACTTTCTTTTTCTTGACCCTACATCTTAACCACATGCATGCCAAGTTGTGCATGCAGTTGGAAAGCTCCAGTTGCATGCACAAGCCTTCCTCCATGCAATTGTAGGTGAAATTTCCCAATTCAGAGGGTGCAACTAGCAACCCAGATCCATATTTTCAGGGCTAGCTACAGGCCAACTACCTAGAACAACCCATAACTTTCCATAATTCAATCTAAGACGATAACAAGACTGTATGATCAAAACTAAGGCTAAGATCTTGCCTAAACTTGCCAAACACATAATAGACATTTCGTCAAACACATGGTAAACATAATAACTACAAGTCATGAATGCATATTTGTTGACTGTCTTCTTAACTTCATTAGAGAATCATCAAGAACGCTCAATTCCCTCTCAAGTTGGATGCATAAACACTAATTAGCCCATGCATTCACATAACCATTCAATAACTTATCGAATCGTGAATAAGATCCATAATAAGAGCTAAGATCCATAATAAGAGCTCGTCACTTAACCATGCCTATAACTAACATCTAACTAGAATGAAATCATGACAAACTAGTCATAAAATTAACACAATAGACAATACATGTGCTCATCGATCTCAATAATAAATAACATATGCATAAAGCCAACCAAGTTAGGGACTTTTGCATACCACCCGACCATAGATTGGGCCGAAACAAATCTCTCTTTCAGCCAATCACCCCTATGCCATATTCCAAGCATGAATGTGGGATCATATGGGTTAAACCATAATAGAACCAACCAAGGCTTCTAGAGGCCAAACCACCTCAAACCTTAACCACAGTGATTTAACCTAAATTGGTCCATAAATCACTAACACCAAACAAGCTTGGAAGCCTCCGACTTTCTTCGCATACCCAAAGGAATTTTCCTATCGCCACCCATCTGTCAAGAGTTCCAGGAGAAAGCCCATCTCCACTCTCAACCCTTGAGAATTTTCTTAAGACCATCTCAACATGATGCAAAGGTTATCAACCATCCAAAGCTTAATCAAAACAGAGAACCCATTACATCATGATTATCTAAGAAATGACAAGGCATGGCTGAAACCATTGCAAAATCTTCTTGTTGTAGTTGTTCTAATCTTCTCCTCGCACTCCCTTGCTTTCCTTGCTTGTCCTTTTGCTTGCTTTCTTGCTTGTGTCCACGTACTCGCTCTCTCTTTTTCTAGATCTCTAATGTTGAAAGTGATCAAAAGTTATCAATTGTATCTTAGATGCATTTTTATCATTGATGTTTGATGTCTATTCCTTTCCTTTTCCTTTTTCTTTCATTTTCCTTTATTTTTTCTTTAATTTCCCTTGCATGAATATTCTTGTCTCTTCATCTTCCTTTTCTCCTATTTTCCTTTATTCCTTTAATTATTTTCCATTTATTGCCTCTTTGCCTTTGACAATTTCCATAGCCAAAAATAAACAACAAGTGATGCTCACTATAATGTATTTTCCCTCCATTCAGCTTGGAATATGTGTCCAATGACCTTAGTCTTATTTTTTCCTTTTTAACATGGAAATATAACTTGAAACTATTACAAACCCCTCCCCCTTGGGGGAACACCATCCTTAGTGTTCTATGACACTTATGACCAACAAAAATGACTGCTTATGGAGCTTTATAAACACAACTCGATGCGATATTTACAATAACAACTGCTGAAACACAACAAACATACTACTTATGGAGCTTTATAAACCCAACTTGATGCAATATTTACAATGACAAACACATATATATTTATGCACATTTGCTTCAACCAGTAAATAAACATAACTTGATACAATATTTACAATAATATACACATATATACTTATGCACATTTGCTTTAACCAGCAAATAAAAGGATATTACCCACATCAGTGGAAAGGGAATCCTGAGGCTCACACCTCCACCCTCAAAAGTAGTTTCAGGGATTCACCTCCTTCCTAGGAATTCGCGAATCCACTGCTGATGTCAAAGTCTTCCTCCAATGTCTAGCACTACAATCCTTGCACTAGTTCTGTCAGTGAACAATTACCAAATCATTATTTTCAGGCACACTACCAATGTCCTTCTGATCCTGACCAACAATGTTATTGACCAAAACAAATTTATTCCCCGACCTTCCCTTCTATGCTTCCTAGTCCCTCATGCAATATGGTCACCCCCCTTCCATACAGTCACTTGTAAGCCTCATACATATGTTTTTTTTCCAAAGAAAAAATCAACAACTTTCTATTAATAAAACATAAAGTTGCATTGCAGTAGATGCATTGAAGCATTCAGGAGGTTGTCTTGAAGGACCCGTGTGCATAACACACACCTAGTAGCAAAGCTACCTAGGAAAACAAAAATTAAAAATTAAAAATTAAAATTAAAATTACACATTGCCAGCAACATTGGACTTGTCTTTTTTGCCTTTTTTCTTTTGAACTTTTTACCAGGTCCCCAGAGATGGAGGGGTGGTGACGATTGTCTGCTGATTATTACTTGTAAGATTTGAGATTTCTTTGTCTGAATCAGAGCTTTCAGAAGAATGTGGTCGCTTATTTCCATGGTGCCTTGGTTGTTGTTATTTCCTTCTGTTTGGCCTTCAAGTATCATATTAAATACTGAATAATTTGGATTCTCTGGTTGCTTCTTCTGATCTTCCTCCATTTCATCTCCCATCTCATATGAGCTTTGTTATTTTTCTTTCTCCTGTTGTTGTTGGGTTTCATCCTATTCTTCTTCATCATCATTTGATGAAATGGGTTCTAGAAATTGCCATCTTTTTTGCTTTTGCATTCTCTTTTTTGTTTTTCTTTTTGCTTCTTTGCATGTATTCTGCAGATGCCCTGTTTGGTGGCAGACCCTGCATTTAAAGGTTGTATTTTCAAAATCAAACCACTGTATCCACTTAAAATCTTTATGTGTTAGATTTATACAATCAGGGAGGCCTTACTCAAATCCATCTCCACACAGATGCGTGCAAATGTGAATATTCCTTTGTCCATTCTTTCTCAATCTGTCTTTAGGTAACTTTCGAGGGAATTTCCTATGCTTTCTAGAACCCGATGAAGCCAAAAAGGGAGTGGAAGGTTATGAAGCCTCACCCATACCGACATTTTTGTGACCACCATTCCATTTGCATCAGAACTAGAGAACCATGGGGTAATAAAGAGACCAACCGTTCCCCAGAACCATGGCCCATCATTTATGATGTAGCTGTAGTCCTTTTGGGTATCAAATTATGGTAATTTAATGGACAGATTTGGCGCTTTTTCGTTCTTTTCTACAATGTATGGCCCTGGAATTGTTAGATTTGAGGCTTGATTGTCCCGTGTTGCAAGTTTCCTTCTTAGTGCGTCTTTGAATGAGGCTTGACCTTTGTTGGTCGAATTTTCCCTTGCTATTGTGCTTGTTCTTGTGGCTCCGCCTAGTAATCTTAGATTGAGGATAATAGTGTAGTCACGTTTAATCCCATAATATTTCAGTTGGATTTCTTCCTACAATACTTTCCTAGTGAAAATAAAACTTTGAAAACAAATAGGAGTACCTGTAGCTTCTTGGGCTTTTTGCTTCAGATTACTCACTAAATCCATTTCCCCAACCCATATCCTTTTCGATTTCCCAGATATCGTTTTGATGAAGATCTGATATAATTCCTCTATATATGAGGTTAAACCTATGCTTTCCTTGCTTGAAGGATGATGCCTTGAGCCTATTCTGCATGAATCCCACCTATTCTCTTCTTCTTCTTTTGTCATTTCGATTTGTGCCCGACCCTTGTGAAAAGGGCGGATTGCCTTGCATGCAACCCTAGTTCTTTATTGGGGAGATGGTAAGGCTCATCCACCCTCGGCAGATCCTTTTGAAAATAAGATGAGATATGCAAAGCAGCCTCTGTCTAGACAAAGGCATTAAAATAAATTTCGATAGTGACCCCGACACGGAGGCCTTTTGGTAGAGTGGAGGCAAGACAATTTCCTATTTTCAACCTGAGAGCGTTTTGTTGGTCATCCACAAAGGAATAATTGTATTTGAAAAATAAGTCGTGCAAGACAATAAGGGTTGCATGCCAAACTATAGCATCCGCTGCCTAAAAACAAAACGTTATACTCATTCCTTGCTTCGATTCCCAAGCTCCCAATGCTAGATCCAACCCGCATGCTGACAAAATTTGGCCCCATTGTGTGAGGTGTCGAATCCTGAAGCTCAAAATTTCCTTGCAGATATTGGTGGATGACGAGGTTTCAAATCCTTTGCATGCCATCATGCTCTCTTCTCGCAAGTTACCTTCCCCTCGATAATCGTTTCCCTCCTCATACATATGTTAACAATAATTAAGTCCAAATTAAATATTAATTAAGCATTTAGTAAAGGGTGTGTGAAGGAATAATTCATAAGAAAATATGAAATTATTCACAATGAAAGTAGACTTTAGAAGTCTACATATGACTAAAAATGAGGATAATGAGAGAAGTTAGGGATGAAATCACACAAAATCATCTTAGATATTTGTGGAGACATTTATGGAGATATTGTGGAGAAACTTGTGGAGGAGGTTCAACCGATTACCCAAATTAGTTGTTTGTTATGAGAACCTCAATTCTATAATACTAGGCCTCATCTTATGAATTTTGTATCATTATTTGCAATACACAATACAATCAGGCTTAAAATCCTTTTCCGCCATGTTTCTGGTGTCTCTTAAATTAAGTTTTATTTTCTTTGATTAGCTTCAATTGGTCTAAGAGCATTAGTGGTTCTTAGGGCCTGACTGACTCCATGGAAACCTATTAATTATATTATGATCATGGCAATGAACTAGAAGGGGAGACATTGTTTACATTCATCTCTCACACCAATTGTTGGAGAACTAGTAGCATGCAGATATTTTATTTTCATCAGCACATTGAGGGTATCAGAAATTCATGCCATCCGTCGGTGAGCATGGAGACCTACCATCTATCTAAACCTCTATTGAGTGTCGGAGATTGAACAACAAATGTCGTTAGTTTGCAGTTGAAGTGCTAAGCTGACCTGAGGGCCATGTGAGCCAAGCATATGTTGTGTTGGTTGAGGGAGTTGTGTAGGAGTCAATTGAATTAGTCCACTTGCAAAGAAACATGTGCAATATATCAAGTTCTGAAAGTATTTAGAGGAATTTGTTGATGTCGATCTAATCAATCCCGTGACTTCTACGCATTCAAAATGGGGTATAATTTGTAGCTCCAAATGAGAGGCTATAACTTTCCCTGGAAGTTGATACAATGGACGAGCAAGGAGATTTAGAAGGGGTTTACATCTTGCCAGAGCTGAGCTACGTGCACAATGAAAAGTGGTGCCAGGAGAGCGGTGTTGAAGATGTGTGAATTCTATTATTAGAGTTGGATGATGCGTGGAGTGCTATCTTCACCTGGACTTACGTGGATAGATCTATTTTTGAGGTCACAACATGGTGTGGCTATGTGGACCTACGTACAAGAGTTTGGTAACATCCTTGGCAAGTTGATTTCAAGTGTTCTTGATTTTTTTATTTACATCAAGCTTTCTTGTTGCATTGGAAGACTACATAAGTTTGTGGAGGAACTACTACTGCCTATCCTAGCTTTGTTGGGATTGCTTCCCTCCATAATTTTGTCTATCCACATTTCCAGAGTTCTGAGTCTCAATTCAATTCAGACCAAAGTTTTTAAAGCACTGGAAGGTTTTGGACATTCAAAAGAACACGTCAGAGCCAAATCTTCACAGTTTTCTCAATCCGCACAATACGTCCCCTACTTCTGCTCGGCCAAAGTCGATTGGCTTTTGGAATTTGCAAGCAAAAACCTAATATATTTCTTTTCAGAGCATAAAAAGCTTGATGTATTATATAAGAGGTATATAAAAAACTACATAATAGCATAACGCTGATTGCCGGTAAGTGACCGTGAGCAGATATAGGAGTATAAACGTCGCCTTGAAGTGATACACTTGGAAAATGTCAGAAAGAAAGTGAATAAGATGGGGAGAATGAGTGAAGTAGACTTGTCTGTCTACTCACTGGAGATGCCATCGGAATGACCTTGTCAAAATTACCAATGAAAAACATATCCAGCGTTGGTGATGTTAAGAACAAAAACAGAGATGATATCCAACATTATGCTATAAAAAGGAGCAGAAAATTATGACAAAAAGAGAAGAAGAGTAGGAGGAAAGTCCTGAATGTTTGTTGATATGCCATCAGATTGAATCTGTAGGTGCCAAAAATCCGGTTCCTCGTTGAGCCCTTTCTTCGAGAGGTCGTCCACTCTCTGGTTGAGTTCCCTGTAGATGTGGTTAATTGTTGTCCCTTTCAATGCATTCCATAAGAAGCGTATCTTTTCCAGCCAGCTAGTGAGGTGAACCCGAGTGATGTTATTTTTTTTAGACACAAAATCGACCAGCACTTTGGAGTCACCATATATCTCGACATCGTGAAGATCTAGAAAAAGACACATACTTAGGAGGCCACCGAGGGCCATTGCCTAGGCCATCATGTTGGTTCCACGACCGCCATTCCAATGGACATGGAAGGCACATTCAGGGCAAGTCATTAAAACAAAACCGCAACCATAGATTCCTTTTTGTTCTGCCCCGTCGAAAAAAGCTTTGGGTCAGGAAGTAAATTCCATAAAGGGAGGAGATCTTTGTTTGCCTGTTGAAATACTGGAGGGAGGAGAGGTTCCGATGATGAGGTCACAGATCTTGGTGTATAAAATTGACATCGGGGCTTTCTTGGATTTGAATATGAATTCATTCCGCTAATTCCACAGACACCATAAAACATAGATAAAAATACAAGGACCAGGGGGCTTTTCCTTGCTGAAAGCGATGAAAGCGTTTCTGACAGACACCAGTGGCACATATTGAATGCCGAATCTAGCGTTGAGGAACATCCAGATCTGTTGAGCAAAACGACAGTGAAAGAAAATGTGGAGATTGTCCTCCTCAGCAGAAAAACAGAAGGGACATATACCTGGACCGATCCAGCCACGTTTTATGAGATTATCCCATGTCAAGTTTTTATTATGGAAAACGAGCCACGCAAATAGAATCATTTTTGTTTGACAGCCCGATTTCCAGAAAGAAAACGGAAAGACAATAGCGTGCTGAGTAAAACTTTCCGATACCAGCAGTCGGTATATATCTTTTACGTTAATAGATCCCGTGGAGTCAGAAATCCGCCATGCTAAGTAATCATGGGCAGAGGATCGGAAAAAGCCTCCATGTTGCAACTTCGTTAAAAGGGCATTCCATAAAGAAGCCATGTCCGGATGCATATGAAGGTCTGTAGGCACGTACCAGGTGGGGAAGGGGCCGTTCCAGGTCCGAATTAGGCCGTTCCAATAAAAAATGCCCCTCCTATGAAGATAGGATATTAAGGATCGGGGAACAGATAGCTCCTCCTTTCCACATATTAATGGGTCCCTTCCGATCAGAATTTTATCTCCCGTTTGAAAACGCCAAACCAAGTGCCTCCGTATAATGCCCTCTATTTTCCTCAGACTCAGCCAAATAGGAGATCCGTGAGTCAATCCAAAGCTGCCCCTCCTGTACTAGTATGTCAAATCTTTACCACCTAGGTATTTCTTCTGGATGATCGATCCCCAGGTACCATCATCATTGATGCCTCGCCATAAGGATTTACAGAGCAGAGCCTTGTTGAATGTCCGCAGGTCTAAAAGACCCCAGCCACCGAGGGATTTTGGGGAAGATATGAGGGAGATCTTTGAGAGATGGTACTTCTTTTTTCCAGGTTGTGCACCCCAGATAAAAGAAGCCGTGAGTCTATTCATCGCTTGAATGATGCAGGCAGGTAGGAAGAAGAGGTGAGCCCAATAGACGGCCAATTGGTTAAGAACAGATTGCGCCAGAACAATAAAACCTGCCAATGAGAGACATCGATGTTCCCATGATGATATTTTCTTGTAATAGTGTTCAGGGATCCATAACCACTCCGCCGAGGAGTGACAGCGTGAATTCAACGAGTAGCCAAGATATTTGATGCCCTTACTGATAGGTTGCATCTCGAAACCAAAGAGTTCCACCAACCAGTCCATATCATTTTGTTCAAGGTCACTGTGGTAAATGACCGATTTCAGTCCATTGATGAGCAAGCCCGAGGCCCTTTGGAAATTGGTCAAGATCTCATAATAGCATCTCCAAGAATTCCTGCAAAACATGCCAAAAAGGATTATATCATCCACAAATAGATTGTGGGAGATAGAGAGATTCCGTCCAATCTTCAAAGGGGAGCACCGGTTTTCGACCACCGCCATGTTGATGTGGAGACTAAGGGAATTCATAGCAAGTATAAACAGCAGGGGCGATAATGGACATCCTTGACGAAGACCGCGCGAAGCTAGGAAGAAAGCCGTTGGTTTTCCATTGATAAGGACTGCGTAGTTAACTTGTTCGACACAAGCCATGATCCATCTGATCATGTTTGTTCGCATTCCCACCTTGGCAAGAATGCAGCGGATGAAATTCCAATCTAGATAGTCAAAAGCTTTGAGCAGGTCTATTTTAATTAGCACAACGTCGTATTTTTTCTCCCTGATAGCAAAAAGGCCCTCCTGAGTGGTCGCGACCGCATCTAGGATGTTCCTGCCTTTCAAGAAAGCATGTTGATTCTTCGTGAGATGTTTAGATAGTGTGTCTTTAATCCTGTCAGCAATGATCTTTGAGATTATTTTGTATGAGATATTACATGAAGATATCGGCCGGAAATCAGTGAATGCAAAAGCATTGAATTTTTTAGGAATGAGGGCAATGTAGGTGGAGGACACCTTTGGATCGATACAGCCTATAAGTCTCGTCTCTTCCACCATCTGCAGCAAATCAGTCTTGAGTAAAGCAAAGAAGTGGTAGAAAAACTCGATGGTCCAACCATCCGGACCGGGACATTTGTCCTTTTTGAATCCCTTAATGGTATTCAGCAGCTCCTCCTCTGTTACAGGTCGATAGATAAGATCGTTTATCTCATCGGTGAACATGCTTGGAAAAAGCTCTACACCCCATAATATGTTATGGATCGATGAGGCTTCTTGTTTTTTATATTGTTTTTCAAAGAAGCGCAGGGCCTCTCGAGATATATCCTCCTGTTTATGCCAGAAGCCCCCTTCACCGTCACTGATTTTCCAGATCGCATTCTTCTCCCGCCGCGCGTTTGCAAAACGGTGAAAATACTTTGTGTTCCGATATCCTTCCTTTAACCATAGACATCGACTCTTCAGCTTCCACATTAGTTCCTCGTGCTCTAAGGACTAGGACTTCTTTCTCTGTAAATCGTTGATAGTACATCTCTGCTGAAATGATAAATGTCCCGTAGCCATAGCCTCCGAAACATCGTCGAGAACCCGTTGAATCTTCTGTAAAACAGTCCTATTGTATTGTTTTCTTTTGAACTGCCATTCTTTGATGACTCGTCTGAGAAATTCCATCTTTTCTCTGAAGGACATGAGCAGGAAAAGTGAGTCCGAAGATGATTTCACATGCCACAAATCATGAATGAGGGATGTGAAGGCTGGATCCTCTAGAGCGGCTCTGTTAAATTTAAAAGGATAACCCTTTTGAATTCCCCTCTTCGGCCATCTCAGGACAATCAGACGATGGTCAGAAATGAAAATCTTCTCGATTGAGGATGACGACATGCCCATTTTGTCGATCAGATCAACCTGTATGATAACGCGATCTAGGCGCTTTGCTATAAAAGCATCGCCAGACCGCCCATTTTCCCATGTAGGAAACATGTGGTCCGGTCTGATATCCACATAGTTATTACGGAGGAAAGCGTTCCTGAGGAAATCCGCCAATGGATCTAAATTTTGGCAGGTACCCCAAATTTCATTCATGTTCATTGTAAAGTTGAGGTCGCCAGCAATGACCAGATGTTCAATATCAAGAAGCTCCGATTCAAGAAAATTCTTCCAAAACAGATCCCGCCTTTTGTATGGAGCATATATGTTCATAATGTTGATGGATAAAGGACTTCCCCGAACCTGTGCCGTCATCAGGATCCCAGCCAGACAACTGTATGTCTTAGCCCTGATCCAAACCGGATTCCAAAGGACAATCAAACCGCCAGAGTGACCATAAGCATCAGTAGCAGAAATAAACTAAGAGGGGAACATCCTCCTAAAATAGGAGATGGAAGAAGAAGATGGATGCATCGATTCCTGTATGAAGATGATCATAGGATTGACTGATAAAAAGAAATCCCTTAGGACCAGAAATTTTTTCCCGGCCCCCAACCCCCGAATGTTCATGGAGACCAAAAAATTCATTTGGGAAGATCGCCATCCAGGCTTGCTCTAAGAGGCCGTTCTTCTGTTAAATCAGTGATTGGAACATCGAAGAGAGATAAATTCCGGATACCCCCGTCCGAAACTTTCCCCCGCCCTCGGAAGTGCCTGCTGCCCTTTCCATTCCTCCTACGAACAGTGATGTTGCATGCGGAATCAGGACTAATAAAAGGCCATGGGTTGTCAGCAGGCTTGTGGATAGAAAGGGATTTCAATTCAAAGGATTTTTTAGAAAGTAGGAGGTCAATGTCACTCCCGACCGAGTTGCGCGGAGAGGAGGAAGGCGAGTTGGCTGGGGTGGGGGAAATCGTCAGATCCCGCCCATCATGCAGAGAAACGCATTTCGGAGCAGGGGATTTAGTGAGCGGGGCGGAATCGAAGCTGCAGATAATAAAAGGAGAGGGAATCGGTGGGTTGGGTACCGCGAGATCCTGAAGGGGCTCGGGAGGATATGGAGGATCAGATGGAAAAGAAAAAGGAGCGTCTTCCAGAGGGGGCATCGCGGGGGATATGGGCTCCACTAGAACAGAAGACTTACGATGAGGAGGAGCAGGAAATTCAGCGAGGGAAGGAGTCAAGTCGACATCTGTTCCAGAAGATGGATGGCCCATTGGAGATGGAATAGAGGTCGGGGCGTCGGATGGAGAGGAGTCCTGTGCAAGACGGTTCCGTATATGGAAAAATCTTCTGGGGCAATTTTTGAACAAGTGTCCTGTGCAATGACATGCCGAACACCTGAAGGGGATTCCCCAGAAATCCACTCGCTGCCTGATCTGTAGGTTCGCCCAGGAAATGTCAATATGAGCTGGGAAGCCTCCTCTGTAAGGCTTGTCAATCAATACCCAGGCCACCCGTTTATCCCGTTCTCCAAGACTCCAAGGATCAACATAAATACATTTGCCAATTGCGTTCCCAATCTCGAATAAGGACTCCTTAGACCATAAATCTAAAGGCAGTCCAGGAAGTTTCACCCATATGAAATGATTTATGGGAGTGTTACTGAGAGGATTGAAACCCAGATACCATCTGTGAAGAACCAAAAAACTGCGCTTGTAAACCCACTGGTGTTTGAGGATGGCCTCAAGGTCGGCAGACTTTAAAAAATGGAAACAGTACCATCCTTTCAGTGAACCTGCAATGATGGGAACATAACCAATGATGGGTTCCCATTGAGTCGCGAGCCATTCACGCATCCGAGAGTCATTCATCTCGGAGAAGTGCCATCGGCCGACCAAGGCAAAATCCTGGAGGCTGGAAATTCGTTCAGACAAGAATTTGCTATCAATGTGAATGGCAGCCGGAGGGGGAGTCGTCTTTACCGGTTTAGTGACTTTTCCAGGCGCCCTGGGAAGATATTGCCTTCGATTCTTACCATCGATTGGAGCAGACAAGCCCGAATCCGTTTCCCCTCGCACCGCACAATTGTCAGCATTACCATTCGGTAAAGATGGGCCAATGAAGAACTTTCCCAGAGTGGTCTGCCACCTCGATAGGTCATCTGCGTTGAGATGGGCAGCTTCTGCCATGGTGGCAGCCAGAATCATTGCCTCGTTGGCAGATGAGTCTGAAAGAGGGTCCATAAAAGACTCACCAATAAACAATCCTCAGCACAACATTCTATGAAGAGGAGGATATGGGGAGAATCTGTGAAAGATATGAAGGTACAACCGACCACCGAAGATAAGCCTGGATAAAGCACTCCTGAAAGGAGGAAGCCAGACAAAAGGTCTGATACAGAATACTCGAGAAGAAAGGGAAATTCAAAAAACAAACAGCTGGGGAATCATGAAAGGCCACGTCCACCAAATCATGAAAGGCCCGAGACCCCTTGAGGAGACAAGTACAAGGAGTAGGGGGAAAAAATAAAAATGAGACGGCACGTAGTAATGCCCCAAATCGGGAAGGATCGTACTTCCAAATACCTTCATCAAGGAATGGGAAAGGGAGCCCAACTACCGCCCGGAAAAGGGGGGGAATGCCGGAAAAACCAGAGGAAAACCAGAAGACAAGCTAGCCAAGGAGAAAGATACGAAGATCATCAACAAAAACTCAACCATCCGCTCGTCAAGATGAGGGCTCTGGACATACAACGCAACAACAGTACATGACACAGATGCACCACCATGAACCAAATTTAATTCTAAAATCTGAACATGGCCTATAAATAACAAATAGGTTCTGCATACGCTATACAGAGTCATAAAACCATCCAAAAGACATCCGGAGAAATGATATATTGATATATCGAGGAAATGCAGGGCTGTAGAAGCGTATGACAGTCATAGACCAAAAAGCTGTAAGCGAAGTTAGTGAGCCATGTAGGCTGAGCTGTAGTTAAATAATAGGTGAAACTGTAAAAGGTCAAAGAGCATATCCTAAATAACTGGAGAGAAATACAAGATGAAAACCTTATAATATCCTCAAAGATGTGAGGAGAAAGAAGCTAAACTTTATGTACCATGGCGCCTGCCGAGGGAGAAGCGACCACCATCCGCCAGTAAGGCCAGAGCCAGGAAGAAGGAAAGACAGAAAACAGCAGAGAAAACCACTTGTACTGAGGCGGGAACATGAGCAGATGAGTCTAGAGTCACCTCTCGCAGGGAGGGTGGCAGAGCCCCCTATGACAACAGGAGCCAGGAGAGTGACGGGTTCGTCTTGTTTTGGATAGGATAAAAACAACAGTCGCGTCTGTAGGGATAGGATCATGTAGCAGGCTCAGTCAGAGGATATGCAAGTCACTGAAAGTGGTAGGATGAAAGCCATGGAGGAAGAGGCTTGGATGGCTATGGCATCGGCAACGCTTCCCTCAGAGGCTTCCACCTAATATATTTCATTCTATGTACAAGATCCCCATTGGAGACACCATCAAAGTGCATGCGAAGGAAGTTAAATTGCCTTGAGAAAAAGCACACTTATAACCACTTAATTTGCTCCAAGATAATAAAGTGCACCTACAGTGAATCAAATTGCATACAGAAAGGGATTTCTACTGAAATTGAGAATGGAAGGTGCAGTGTGTTGTAGAACAAATTTTTAGAATTGAATTGTCTTGCAGAATTTGAGTTTCAGAGGTTGTGAAGAGGTCTGTTTGGCATCAAGATGTGGCCATTGCTTGAAAAATTGGGAAAGTCGAAGGAAGAAAGTGGAGTTGCCGGAGAATAAGATCCATTGGCTGAGTTCAAAGAGATATGATCCAATTTTCTTGTGCTCCAGAAGTTAAACAAAAGTTGTGCACTTAGCTTGGAAAAATGGGTATTTTTTAGAAAATCTTATGTGAATTAGACTTGTAAACAGAATTGATGATGACTATTAAGAAGGCGATTATCCAAAATGGTTGTCGGTGATTTTCGATCTAGAGAAATCAAGGCAAATTTTGGGTCCCTAGGTTCGTAGGAGCCATTATACAAGATGTTATTAATGCCCTACGACTTTGGAATCAATTCTCGATTCCAAATTATATGAAGTGAAAAGAATTGAATACAAGTGAATAGAGTGGAGCTAACAATAGAAGACGAATCATTCACTCCCAATTTCATGTTCCACAATAATTGACAGAAGAAATTTTTAGAATTGTTCCTTCAATTATTGGCAGCGATGATTTGATGAAATTGTTTAGCCATATCACATATCATCACGGAGAAAGTGAGCATTGAATATTTGTAAACCTGCATTGGAAAACGCATCAACATTCAATTCGAAGAGGAAGACCTACATAAAAATATAGAAGTCGCCGCAAAGTAAATGAAGAGAAAGTCCACATCTATGAAAAGGAGTCCAACTAAAAAGGATAGATGCACTTCCTTCAAGTATGCTTAAAGTGAAACTTAATGCACATTTTTTTAATGACATAAGCTTTTGAAAATATATTTTATTACTTTTCATAAAAGTGATAAAATATCTTAGATTCCTTGGTGACGCGTAAAAGTGCTTTTGGAAATTCCTATTTCAAACATAAAGGGCTTATGAGAAAAGGGGAGGTATAAGAGTGAATGTGTTAATGTAAAAGTGGGAGTTATAAGGTTGTAGATTGATAACTTATGTAATCCAATATTTAATAAAAAATATATATATTTTTTTGGTCTTGAAGTTTCCTGGATCCGCCCGAAATTTGGATAAGGGGATCTTAGGTACACTTTGTTGGCATGTGATGTTGATTTTCTGTTTGAAGGTTTATGGTATTTTGTGTCTAGTTTTGACGCTATAGTTGCAATTTTTCATCATAGAACAATACACTCAAGGAATTTAAGCATCTGTAATCAAGTACCTATAAGTAAGGAAAAACAAGCAAAACACATGTGTTCAAGCACACATAATTAAGAAGCTACAAAGAAAAAAAATCAAGCAATCATCAACATTCCAAGGCAAGTTTACATCAACAATCAACTACATCAACAACATTTGCATCAATTCAACATCGATTTTTGAACAATGCACTTGTAACCAAATTTTGTAAGAGTAAAATAAAATTTAATTTAATTGTATTATAACTTGAAAATCATCATTTGTAAGTTTACTTATTAAATTAGAATTGTACTCGGTGCATTCTCAGTTGAACCCAACACCCAAGCCTTGAATCATTAAAGTAATATTTGGTAGAATTCATTTGAACTTGTCATCTACTCATTATAAAATCATTAACTTGGGTGCATTTTCGGAAACAAAATCGAATAAGCGTGAAATTGAAAGAAGCAAAGCACAAATTTAAGATCAAGCGAGCGTGAAATTCAAGAAAGCTAGTTTAAGCAAACAAGTTCAAGCGAGAAAGTGTTAAAATCAAGTGAGCGTGAGTTCAAGCGAGAGAGTTCAAATGGAGCAAAGCATTCAATTGTTAGAGTTTCTAAACAATCTGATACTATCGACTTTTCAAGACATGGTGAAAATCAACAAAGCGCCTCTTGCTGTTATAAAAAGGCATCTACATTATGCACATGAGACCGTTGAATTTCTCCGACTTGAATCACAACTACAACGTGATGAGATGCAAGAGAAGAGTCATTCAACAACACAACTTCAAATGGTGAAGATAATTCCAAGCCACTTAATGATACAACTTCAAGTGTAGAAGTTGTACATAATCAAGTTCAAATTTCTTGTTCCAAGCTAATCATCAATCTGTGGGAGGAAATCCAATGTAACAAAATCCCACGTGGTTTAGGATATGACAAAGATGACATCAACTTGCATATCCCAAATTATTTAAGACCAATCAAATTCATCAGTGAAGGATTTCTTGATCAAGTAACATAAGGAAGCAATGGGAAAGTTGAAGAAAAACCAAAATGCCAACATTGTTAAAGGACAGGTCATAGGGAAGATCATTTTTTTGGTCTCCATCCTTGTCACCATTGTGGCAAGAAAAAGCACTCATCAAAAAGATGTTGCAAACAAAACCAACCAAATAGATTGAAGATGCATGGATTGATCCTTGTGAGTGGCCATGTACAATCAAACAATTGTATATGTTTTATCATAGAATTCAATCTCAGATATTGCAGCCAACAGTGAAATGAAGATGGTACTCTCATGTGTTTGGAAGGGGGAGTACAACAATGAATCTCTCCTACATCTAAAGGGTTGGGGGGGGGGGGTTGGTTCAAAACAAATCCAGATGGTTATGGTCTCTCCTTTCAGCTGACAGATGGGGGAATTGATGGTTTTCATACTAAAATTTTCGACAACAACACAATTTGCCAGTGGGCATCAAAATTTTCTAGTGGGAAAGTGATTGGGATGCTGATTGAGAGCATTTGTTGACATTATTTTATTCACTTGGATGGTCATTGGACCAAGCAAAGGATAGATGGATCCTTTTGCATTTCATCTTGGCATTTGATTGAGTTGCCAAGCATTTTCAGAGTTATATGAGACTTGCATCTGATTCACTTCTCTTGGTGTGCTCTCTTCATATTGAAGTTTTTCGGCATCTAGTTTTTGGCGATTTTTTAGGTAGTTCTTCATTGAGGATTAGCTCAACAATTTTTGCATGTAGACTTGGAGATGGTACCGAGTTCTTACTTTGGACTTATGATTAAGGGGGGAATGTTAGCCTCATACATATGTTAACAATCATTAAGTCCAAATTAAATGTTTATTAAGCATTTATTAAAGACGTGTGAAGGAATAATTCATAAGAAAATATTAATTTATTCATAATGAAAGTAGACTTACTCTAGAAGTCTACGTATGACTAAAGATGAGGACAATGAGAGAAGTTAGGGATGAAATCACATAAAATTGGCTTAGATATTGTGGAGAAATTTGTGGAGGAGGTTCAACCAATTAGCCAAATTGGTTGTTTGTTATGAGAACCTCAATTCTATAATACGAGGCCTCATCTTGCGAATTATGTGTCATTATTTGTAATACACAATACAATCAGGATTAAAATCCTTTTCCACCATGTTTTTGATGTCTCTTAAATTAAGTTTTATTTTCTTTAATTAGCTTCATCACTCACCTTCTAAGTTTTGGCAAAACCCAGTCTCTTGGGAAATCCATTTCTTGGTAAGGTTTCATCGCATCAAAAGGTCCAAAAACCAAGGCATACTCCTACCCCAAGACCATCATACTGGTCATAACATACTTATGGAAATCAATGGACACTATTGGGGTACCAGTGTGCCACAATGGCCATGCTCCTGAAGTGCTTTACCAACATATTTTTGTGTGTTCCAATTCCTTTTACTGTTGTTGTTAATTCTCTTGCAGTCAGTTCAAACTACCCAAATTGGGCATTTTCCATGCTTTCCTGTATCAAGCACATAATTTCCATTAGACTCAAAAGGAATTGTAATAAATTCAAACCATACCTCAATGGACACTTGCAATCTTGTTTGATTCTTGTCATAGCAAGTCAAATTAGATCCTTGACCAAATCATCATATATATAAAAATATCACATCCGGTTAACTCAAAACTCAACCATCATAAATCAAAATCCTAGATTATGTCCATAATTGTAAACTTAAAAACTGAAATTCAAGTTGTTATTTGTTTCTACCTTTGTTCTTTGTCCTTTCCGTACACACACTAGATCAGTTTCCAAACTCGGCAAGCACCCAATGCCTTCTCTTCTCTTCCGTATGTAGTATCAACAATGAGGGCATCCAAAGACTACATTGCCTAAATCCTCAATGTCAACTACAAGGGTGTCCAGATAGTCCCATACACGCCTATCTTAACATATTGTACAACACATACACCTACACATGGTATACCACAACACTTCCACATATAACGAACGCACATGTCACCACACAACACGTACACAATACACATCGCATAGTACAAAATGTACACAACACAACATGTACAACATGTACACAACAACAATATCTCACATCTAGAGACCACATTGTCTTTACCAGGCATTCTTTCCTCTTATGTCTTTCTCACGCCTTACTGCATGCATCTGCAATCCAAATCCAAGATCTGTGATATTTCTAATTATCCATGCTTGTCCCAACATGTAGTAGATCACACTACTAAAATCAAATCATAAACGCGAAAAGATTCAAAAGTGACCTCTGCAAATATTATCTCAAGATTGATCTCTTCCCAAGTTGTCCAGGACTCTAGGGACTACTATCTCAACCCACAACCTCTAGGGAACCTGAGAACCAATCCCCTTGATTTCCCTATTCATAGCATGAACATAGGCATAATTATAAGAACATATTATCAAAATCATATCTACATGATACTAACCTCTAAGGTCTTCTAGGGCTACTTTCCCACTCGATTCCTCATAAAACCAAGAACATTTTAATGTCATTCACCCACATAAAACAATTATTCTTCCACAAGAATGATCCCCAGCGACCTTTCCAAGCAATGGAATTCATAGATATATACATATATATAGGAGTTATCATAGTCATGATCACAACAAAATTACATGTGTTCATAAGGACAAGGTTAAGAGAACTTCCTTTATCTATGCAAAGCATGCACAACATTAAGAACAATAGTTCCCAACATAGCCAAGGCATCTACTACCTCAAGCCCATGTACTTTACCTTTCCTGGTTACCTTTCTCATGAATGTCCCGCCACTATCCATTTATCCCCATGGACCCACCAACACAACTAGTTGTCATATTCTTGCCTTCAACTACCCTTTGTACAGGTGTCAGGCTTCATCTGGGTCTTATACTACCTGTTGGGTTCCACTCATCTCTCCTCGATCTCCATTAGTTTTCCTCTTTCCCCCAACCAATTCCCAAGACCCTCAAAACATAAAAGGTAGGAACAAGAAGAAAGATGAAGAAAATGTAGAAATACAAACAATAATACAATGCTACAAACAAAGTGGCATGGCCATGCAACAGTCATAGTCAAAATCGTAAATCAAGCACAAACAAATCATGAAACACCGAAAGCACAAAAATTTCAACAAACTCTCTAACTCAATCCCCATGAGTTCCCAATGCTTCTAAGGGTTCATGAATTGTTGTGATGAGGTTCTTTTGACTCGCACTAGCGACAATGAAACTAAGTGGAGCACCCTTCACTCACATTTGTGAGTGAAAGAGGCGCTCACCTTCTTCTGGATCTTCAGGCTCGCTGTAACCACCCCACCCCACATTTACCCTTTTTTACAAGCTCTCCAAGGTAAACATGAGCTGAGAGTTACTATGACATGAGCCAACATCTAAGTTCCAGATATGGAAGTGAGGTCTACTATTCAGAAACATATTGCAACCTCCCATGGATACAACATTACCCATATACTAGATAACATATGTTGATGATATTTCCCTAGGATGGAACTTTCTTTTTTCTTGACCCTACATCCTAGTCGCACGCATGCCAAGCTGTGCATGCGATTGGAAAACTCCAGTCACATGCACAGGCCTTCCTCCATGCGGTTGTAGCTGAAATTTCCCTGTCTAGAGGGTGCAACTCACAACCCATATCCAAATTTTTAGGGCTAGCTACATGCTAGCTACCCAAAACAACCCAAAACTTTCCAAATTTCAATCTAAGATGATAAGAAAACTGTATAATCAAAACTAAGGCTAATATCTTGCCCAACTTTCTAAACACATAATAGACATTTCGTCAAACACATGGTAAACATAGTAACTACAGATCATGAATGCATATATGTTCACTATCTTCTTAACTTCGTCAGAGAAACATCAAGAAGGCTTAATGCCCTCTCAAGCTAGCTACATCAACACTAGTTAGCCCATGCATTCACATAACCATTAAATAACTTATTGAACCATGAATAAGATCCATAAGAAGAGATCATCACTTAACCATGCCTATAACCAACATGTAATCATAATGAATCCATGACAAAGTAGTCGTAAAATCAACACAATAGCCAATACATGTGCTCATTGATATCAATAAGAAATAACACATAATAACATATGCATAAATCCAACCAAGTCAGGGACTTCCACATACCACCCAACCATAGATTAGGATGAACCAACCCTCTCTTTCAGCCAATCACCCTTGTGCTATATTCCAAGCATGAATGTGGGAACATATGGGTTCAACGAAAATAGAACCAACTAGGGCTTCGAGAGGCCAAACCACCTCAACCCTCAACCAGAGTGACTTCACCTAAACCAATCCACAATTCATTAACATCAAACAAGTTTGGATGCCTCTGAGTTTCTTCACCATACCCAGAGGAATTTTATTGTCTCCGCCCATCTATTAATAGTTCAAGGAGAGATCCCATCTCCACCCTCAGCCCTTAGGAATTTTCCAAAGACCACCTCACCAGGATCCAAAGTCTATCGGTCATCCAAAGATGAATCAAAACAGAGAACCCACTACACCATCGCTATCTAGGAAATAGAAAGGCAAGGTTAAAACCACTGCAAAATCTTCTTGTTGTAGTTATTCTTGCAATCTTCTCCTTGCATTCCCTTGCTTTCCTTGCTTGTCCTTTGCTTGCTTACTTGTGTCCAAATACCTTCTCTCTCTCTTTTCAGAGCTCTATTTCTAAAAGTGATCAAAAGATGTCAATTATTTCTCAGATTATTTTTATCATTGATGTGTGATGTCTCTTCCTTTCCTTTTCCTTTTTCTTTCATTTTCATTTATTTTCTCTATAATTTCCCTTGCATGCATATTCTTGTCTCTATATATTTCTTTTCTCCTATTTCCTTTATTACTCAAATTAATTTCCATTTATTGTCACCTTGCCTTTTCCAATTGCCATAGCCAATAATAAACCACAAGTGATTCCTACTATAATGTTTTTCCCTCCATTCAACTTAGAATACATGTCCAATGACCCTGGTCTTATTTTTGCCTTTTTACATGGACATATAACTTGAGGTTGTTAAACTCACTTTTTTGGATCTTGGTGGTGGCATTAATGACACCATGTACTGCATCAATGATTTGTTTCCCCTTTTCTAAGTCTGGTTTAGAGTCAAAACCTACATTTGATTCTAAGGCTTTTAGCTCGGTCACCAAAGACTACCTTGCATGAGATTCATTGTGTTATGAGAGGGGACCTTGTGGAACTCACACCACTTTCTCGTGTCTTTCTTTGTATTCCCATTTCCATTCTTTATTTGCAGCTTAGGTGGGTTTTTCTTGGGTGGTCCACCCTAGATTCGTTCCTTGTTTTGTGATTAGGGATGCCCTTTCCCTACTTTACTGTGAAGGATTCATAGATCCTAGTCTCACTTCTTATGTTTAAATTTTTTCTCTATTTTGACAGCATATCGGTATGTTGCTTCAAGTAAGGATATGTCCAAGTACTCCATTTATGTATGGATGTATCTTTGTAGACACACATGGTACTGGAGCACTGGATGTTGCTCAGAGTCTTTGATACCCAGCTTGGTGTGCAAGGTATGAAAGATATTTATGAACTATGGCATTGCTTCGTCCCTTTCCTATTATAGTGTGGTCCATCTCATGTAATATTCTTCGTAGCTTCCAATAGGGTAATATTGTTCCTTAACAATGTAAGAATTTACATGGTAAGTTCCTTAGATATAACACCAAAGGACACCACTCACAAACATATCATATATCAATACACCAATATTATTAACGTGGTTAAAACCCTTAAAGAGGGAAACAGTGCATGACCTGAGCCAGCACGACCACTTCAGGCAATTTATTAATAAAAAGAAAGAAAATTTACATAAGCTTCTCTCATAAACGGTCACCCTACAAATGACCCTCCATGCTCTTTAAATATAGATCATGGACCAATTGGATGTTAAGCCACAGATCAAGTGTCGGTAATACCAAGGAGAGAATGAACCATCATATCAATTCATGTCCAGAACATATCATGACCGTCAGATTATAGGTTACACATGTACATAGTAAAGAAACACAATTTACCTAAATCTACATTAGACCAGGTTATACTTAACTATTTCCTATGTGTTGGAATACCCTAACATCCCCCCCTTAAGAACAAATCGGGATAGGATTGAAGGATGTACAAATATGACACAATAGGAGTAGGAAGGAGACATTAGAGCCTATCCCCCCTTAGTGACAACTTCATGAACTCCAAGCATAAATCGAAATTTAGTAAACTTCGCCTCTGTGAGAGCCTTTTTAAAGATGTCTGCAACTTGATCATCGGTTGAACAATATTGCACTTCAAGAACATGGTCATGAATGAGCTTTCTGATGAAGTGCATGTGTAGTTCAATGTGTTTGCTACGCTGATGTTGGACTGGATCTTTTCATAGTTGAATGGCACTTTGATTATCACACCAAAGTGTAGTCGGATGCTGCTGCTGAAAACCAAACTCTGACGGGATCTGATGAAGCCACAGGGCTTCCTTACTAGCTTCTACAGTGCCACGATACTCTGCTTCTGCTGAAGAAAGAGAAATGGCACTTTGTTTCTTGCAAGCCCATGTAATAGGTCCAGAACAAAGAATGAAAACATAACCTGCAGTAGACTTCCGATCATCAGGGTCACCAACCCAATTGGAATCAGTGAAACCAACCAATAGAGGAGATGCTTCTGCACTGTAATGAATCCCAAACTAAATTGTACCTCGAACATAATGAAGTATCCTTTTAGTTGCTTTCCAATGACTTTCATGTGGGTTTTGCATAAACCGAGCAATAAGGCCAACAACAAAGGAAAGGTCAGGACAGGTATGGGTAAGATACAAAAGTTTTCCTATAAATTGACGGTATAAGGTAGCATAAATTACAGGTGAAGTACAAGTGACTGAAAGTTTGGCTTCAGAATGAAAGGGAGAAGTGGCTGGCTTATAGTCTTCCATGTGAAAGTGGCATAGAAGATCACAGGCATAATTGAACTCGGAAAGGGAAATACCTTCCTTGGATTGCAAGACATGAAGACCAAAAAAATAATGCAAGTGCCTAAGTCTGTCATTTCAAACTACTTTTTAAGGCTGGAATTCACATGGTTTATAAGGTTGGGATCACTACCAGTAAGGATAAGATCATCAACATAAAGAACAATAATGATGAGAGGCTTACCCACTTTCTTGGTGTCGATAATATTGTTAGAATGACACCTATAAAAGCTAATATCTAAAAGAAAGCTATCCATTTTGGCATACCAAGTCCAAGGGGCTTTCTTGAGACCATAAAGGGATTTCTTAAGCTAACATACAATGTTGGAGTCTAGTTGTATAAAGCCATGAGGTTGTTCCATATAGATTTCTTCATGCAAATCCCCATGAAATAAGGCAAATTTAACATCCATTTGATGGACTTCCCATTTGAAAGAGGCAGCAAGGGAAAGAACAAGGTGGATAGAGTTCATTTTGGCAACAAGGGAGAAGGTTTCAATATAGTCAATGCCTTCAACTTGTGAAAAACCCTTAGCAACAAGACGAGCTTTATGTTTATCAGCTTTTCCATATGGTCCATACTTGGTTCTGTAAACCGATTTGCATCTAACAAGTTTTTGTCCCTTTGGAAGAGGGACAAGATCCCATGTATCATTTGCCAATAATGAACGATATTCTTCATTCATAGCTGCATCCCAATCTGGATGGCCTGAAGCTTCTGTAAAGGTGTCAGGATCATAATTCGTTGAAGCTTGAGCTAGTAAAGAAGAGGCTCTATCAAATTGAGAACATGTACGTCGTTGATCTATAGGATCACCTGCAAGAGCACCTGCTACATCCCAAGTAGCACAGACTCATTTTGGAAGTTGAGGAGCTGAAGGATGATCCTGAGAAGGTGGGGGACGATTGTCATCCTCGCTTGCATCATCTGAAGAAGAAATATTTTGAGAAGTAGAAGGGATAGAAAGAGGTGGCACATCCACCGAACTAGGCTCGTAGGCCGATATATTTTCAGCAAACTTTACATCTCTTCTAATGATAACATTTTTGGACTTAAGTGGAATAAGTCTATATCCTTTGACATCTTCAGAATATCCAACAAAAATACATTTTTCACTCTTAGTTTCTAAAGCTTTATGTTTCTCATCTGGAATATGGGCCCATGCTTCACTTCCAAAAACACGAAAGTGACTTACATCTGGTTTAATTGAGCTCCATGCTTCTTTTGGAGTGATATTCTTTAAAACCTTAGTAGGAGTGCAATTTACTATGTAATTTGCACAGTTAATTTCTTCTGCCCAAAAATTAAGACTAAGTCCTTTAGATCGAAGCATAAAATTAGCCATTTCCTTTAAGGTGTGATTCTTCCTTTTAGCTACACCATTTTGTTGCAGAGTATATGGAACAATATGTTGCATTTGAATTCCATTCTCAGTGAAAAAGTTGATGAATTTGTTGTTAACATATTCTCTGCCCTTATCAGATCTTAGCTTAAGAATTTGATGTCCAAATTGTTTTTGAACAAATGCCTTAAAGGCCAAGAACATGTTAATTATTTCACTATTGAGTTTTAAGAAGTATACCCAAGTGCATCTGGAGAAATCATCAATGAAAGTTAATAAATACTTGTATCCAGAGAATGAAACAAGTGGAAGTGGACCACATAAATCACTATGCACAAGCTGTAAAGGGGCTGAGGCATGCCAAGAGGCACATTTTTCAAAACTATCCCGATGATGTTTTCCGAGTTCACATTCGAAACAAACACCATCTCTGCAAGATACCATAGGAAGACCTGTCACCATATTTTCTTTAAGTAGAATTTTAATTGAGTGATAGTTTAAGTGACCAAATCGCTCATGCCAAAGTTTTCTCACTTCATCATTATGAGCAAAAAATAGCGAGGGAAGAGTTGATGACCCAAAGTTGTTAAACTTATACAACCTTGTAGAATCATCAGCAATGCCAATAGCTAAAATCTGTATAGGATCTCTTAGGTCCTTAATTACAACATCGTGAGGTGAAAATGAATGAGTTATCTGATATACAGATAGAAGGTTACAGGATAAGGTTGGAATACATAATACATCATTAACTTGACCATTATCTAGATGAACAGTTCCAGTCCCTACAACACTAAGAGATCTATCATCACCAACATATATATTTTTGGTGTTACAATCATTTAAAGAAGAAAACATGTCCTTGTTTTTGGCCATGTGATAAGAAGCTCCAGAATCAATGAGCCACCCATGAGAATGAGAAGAAGAAGACACATTTAATGCATAACCAGACTGAGATGCTTGACAACCACATGCAAAAAGTGCTATTCCTGAAGATGAAGTTGAAGTTGAAGATTTCTCCAAATGGATGTTATGCTTCTTCATTGCTGCTTCCAAGGCTTCCATCTTCTTAAAGCATTTTGATTCTAAGTGGCCATCTCGATTACAAAAGTGACAATGTTAATCAGTCTTCTTCCATTTGTTTTTATTTGCCCTATCATTTTGTTGAAATGATTTTTCATTTTGAGACTGAAATTGCTTAGGGCCCTTGTTTGGTTTAGGACCATTCTTTTTAGGATACTGCTTCTAAGGATTGTTTGAATTTGGTTGTTGTTGGGTGGCTAAGGCTTTCTTAGAAGAGTTTCTAGGATTAATAAGACCAAGATGTAAGAGTTTTTCTTGTTCTCTTATTAAAGAATCACAAAATGCATCAAAAGAGGGGGACTTATAGTCTTGTCCTTGAGAAATAAAGGCTTCTCGAGTAGAATGAAAGGTGGAAAAAAACACAGAGTAGGATGGTCCCAACTTAGTGAGAATGGAATAGATAAGGCTACCATCTTCTTTGTTAACCTTAACACCTTCCAAGATAAGTCTAAGGGTCTTGAACTTTGTCAAAAAATCTTCAATGAAAGAAAAATTATTGGGATCCAACGTAAGGAACTCATTTTCAAGTTGATGGGATCTAATTTAATTTTTAATTCTAAAAACTTTAGTAAGCTGTTCATTGCTTCATTAGGGATATCAAGTTCTGCAATATGGAATCTAAGGTCTAGAGAAATAGACATCCCTATCAACCCACATGCTTGATCTTGCCGTTCTGCGATATGGAATCTAAGGTCTGGAGAAATAGAAATCCCTATCAACCGACGTGCTTGATCTTGCCTATTTTCCCATTTGGATACCTTATCTTCATCTTTAGGTTTAGTTTCTTGGCCTGAGGCTATTCTGTAGAGACCTTTACTTCTAAGTAAATCCACAATGTAGGACCACCATTGGAAGTAGTTGGTGATGTCAAGAATAACTTGGCATGGGATTTCTATTTTAACAGAAACTAAAGCTGTAGATGCTGAAACTAAGTGTTCCAATGGAAAGATCTTGAAAATTTAGGCTGATTAAAAAAAAATTGGCTTTGAAAACAACTTCTGAATGAAGAAGTTATGGCTTTTTAAAGAAAAGTTGTTGAAGATGTCGACGAAGTGCATGAATGTGCCGAAATGGATGTTAATGTTAAAAAAAAATCCCCCCCCTTTCAAAACTTAATCTAATTAGCTCACTAAAAAAATATTTTATGTGACTCACTTTTATAAATAAGTGAAAGTCACTTTTATAATGGTACTTTATGAGCTACTCACTAAATTGTAACTTAAATAAAAGATAAAGAGAATTTAGAATTATAAGTGACTCATTTTTTTTATAATGGGTGAGAACACTATTGGCTTAGTGGGGCCTGACCCAAATTCGGAAGTGATTTAGCTAACGAAATCCTAGTACTACTGGCCCTTTCGACAACAGTTCGCGGAGCGCGGACTAAGGTCTCACCTGAAGTAGTATGGGAGGGTGCTGGAACTAGGTTTCCGCACCCTAGGGATGTCTTGATGAAGTTTGTGGAGGTTCACGGTCCGAACCTGCGTGCTTGCACTACTCCGCACAGCTGTCTATCCTTCGTGACCTGTGCCACTACCTCCGCGCACCTCTGTAAGGGCATGAAGAAAGTACTACCCTGATCTCTATTCTTACTGTGCTATTATATTAGGGCTTAACTTAACTTGTGAGGGCCCAATATTCTTATTTCTTCATTCAACATTTAGGTAAGTGCGCGTAATCATAAACAGTATAAATGCATAAAGATAAACAGAAACATAAATGCAAAATATTCCAAATCAAACTTATCTTTATTAGTATTCATTTTCTAGTACAATCCCACTTATAGACTCGACTCTGCCGTGCGCACTCAACTACAAGTGTCCGCGCACTCAGCTCCAGAGCCTCTTTCTACTACAATGACCCAATACACTTCAATTTCCCCCCATGCTCTAACCATGCCTTTGTATCTATCTATTACTTTCTTTTTTTTTACCAAAAACTATCTTTACACTTAGAGCCTTGCTCTATTTATACAATTCCATGGTCCACAGACCATGGGTCGGACGACACAACTCTACATTATTTTACAATTCTTAGGGTGGACCACCCTATGGCTCATCCTAGACTTTCGGGCTCCATGCCCGCACTTCGCGGAGTCTTATAATACAAATGACCAAAACTCGGGCTTTAAGCCCCAAAAACTAGTGCGGGCGATCCCATGCCCAACAAACACTTTTACATAAAATAACTTTAAAACATAAGTTACATGTGCTTTTTGGAAAAGTAACTCAACAAAAAGAAAGACTTGAACCCAAGAGCTCTATTCTCACAAAGCAACTTTGAACCAAGTGAGTTAGTTTAAAAGGTTAGTAATTTTTGGAAAAGAGGAAGGGGGTTTTTGTTTTGTTTTGTTTTTTTGTTTTAAAGTCACTGAAGCTTTGGGGTGCGTGCTTACTTGAAAAAGCTCTTTTTTCCTGCAAAACAAAAAAATACACAACCCAACATGGACATGCACAAAAAACTAAACCTTGTGGCTTGAAGTTAGCTTTCACCGGAAACTATATATTTGTCTTAATGTTTCTGATTTTTCGAGACCACACTAAAGTGCGGCGGAAAAGAGCATATGCATGAGAAAAATTCTTCCTTTTTTGTTTCTGATTTGCCTAGATTGCATAGAGTCACGGGACAAAGAGCATACGCAACAATGAAAGGTATAGATCCAGTAATAAAAAAAAGAGAGCTAAATAAATCGAAATAAACAGAGAGATAAATAACTAAAACTGCAAATAAAGACTGAATACCTCCCAATCTTAAAAATGACGTACCTAGGGCTACCATAAACCTTTCACATGAAACGAAAGGGCTTCCTCATTGGAACATATGCTCCTAACACAATAGAGCAGCCCTCTCAGCCCAAAAGCAGTCAGAAATAGTAGATTTAGGAAACGACATTCAGATGCAGTTGTACTCGCTTAGGATTTGGATCACCAACGGATGCGGCCCTCAAATATGGCTCTGATACCATGTAGGAATTTATAGGGTAAGTACCTTATATAGAACACCAAGGGACACCGCTCACAAACAGATCACAGATCAATACACCAGTATTCTTTACGTGGTTAAAACCCTCAAAGAGAGAAATAGCCCACGGCCTGAGACAACGCGACCACTTCAGGCAATTTATTAATAAAAAGAAAGAAAATTTATATAAGCTTCTCTCATGAATGGTCACCCTACAAATGATGCTCCATGCTCTTTAAATAGAGATCATGGACCAATCAAATTTTAAGCCACAGATCAAGTGTCGATAATACCAAGGAGAGAATGAACCGTCAAATCACTTCATGTCTAGAACATATTGTGACCGCCGGATTGTAAGTTACAAATGTACATAGTAAAGAAACACACTTTACCGAAATCTATGCTAGACCAAGTTATACTTAACTATTTCCTATGTGTCAGAATATCCTAACAAACAACATCCCCAAAAGAGCCCCAAGTAGGTGTGATAGAAAAAAATGTAGATTTTTTTGTGGCCCTATGCTTACAATAAGTTTCCCACCAATCCTTGACATGGGGGCTAGCCTTGAGGAGTGAAAAGGTAGTATTTTCTTTATTGAAAAAAATATGAATTGAAAATTTCCCTTCTAACATACCTAACCATTTATCTAGAGCACCCACATCTATTTGGCGTTCAAATACAAAAATATAAAAAATAACTTGTACCTAAAGGGGGTGGTGCCTCCAAAGTGGCCACTGGATGAGGATGTGTTTCCTATTAGCATCCGTTGAAGGATTTGGGAAAAATTATCCATCATTTCATTCCTTTGTCGTTTGAGGGGTTCTCCGGGCAACGATTTAATAGGATCACTTGCTCCCTTGTCTTTCTTTTCTTACGCCATGGGAGGCCTTTCAGGGTCAATGAGGATGGTCCAACAAGGCCTCAAGCAGTTTGAGTTCCAAATCCTTATACCCCGACTTCATTAGGGACATGCACAAAAAAACTTATAAAGAAAAAACTACTATAATACCACTGACCCAAATTTAGGAAGGGAACAAAATGATATACAAATTTATAACTAAAACATAGAGATGTGTTGAAACTTCACTTTTATTAATAAATGGAAAATAATGAAATTGTATAAATTCATAATGAAAAGAAACTAACTCGAATGGTGGTAGCTTTTGTTTGAGAAGAGATGTGACGACTACATACCTTCATTGAATTGTCTTATAATGAGGCTTAAAGGCCTTTTTATCATAAAGAAGCAATGAGAAATCATAAACATCCAAAAACTTGACCCTATGAGATGAAGCGCCAAAGGCTTGTGAGCCCTGATGGGGTAAGTTGGAATGTCAACTTCCTAGGGTCGTAATTTTCGCAAATGATCTCCATTTGATGTGCACGATATCCCTTTGGAAAGGTCTATTCGAGAAGTAAAATTTTTGACTATTGAAAATAGTCACATTCATCTCGTTTCCCCAGAAAACATCATTTAGGACCTCAAAATGGATCTATAAGTTTGAGATATAAAAATTGTGGAAAAACACTGCCAAAATAGAAAACTATAACATGAGCTAGTGGAATAGGTGAGTGGCAACTAGTATCGAGTTGGATCAATTCACTTTTTTCACTGTTTTCTAATTTTTGCATTTCATATATTGCATGCATAAGCAATAACAATAATTTAATAAAACTAGGTATCTAAGGAAAACCAACCGTCATAGTATAGATTTTAGGTTTTTAATATATTTTATTAGATCTATTTTGATGAATTGTCTAATGGAATATCCACAATATTTTACAAATCATAATATCTCAAGCATGTTGCATTCCTTTTCCTCCTTCCTTACCCCTTACATCATTGGCCTTGCCTCTTGTCCTCTTTCTCTTTTTCCTTTCATGTCCTTACTTCTCTTGTGAGTCCCTTGTTTCACGCCATACACTTGGGTGGTTCTTTTTGTTTCCTATTGGGTTCCCAAGCTAGTGAGTGACTCCCTGTATATTGTTGTATTCAGTTAGGGCCTTACTCGAGACAAATCAACCCTAGTTGGGATCAACTAGTGTGCTTGCCTTCCTAGCCTACTTTCTTATATATGAGGTTTTGATCCTAGTCAATGCATCCTTAGTGGGAAAATTGTTTTATCAACCTTGTTATCATCATCTCTTCTTGATCCAGATTTATGAAGGAATGAAACAAAATACATATATAAACAGAAACACATAGATATAATGAAAACAAAACTTCAATTCATTAATAACAAAGTACTAAAACTTGTTTACATGCAAAATGGAAATAAACTAGCTCAGGCGAGGGTAACTTATCTGTGAGAAGAGATGTGATGACTACTATAGAAATTATGGCTGTAGATTAACCTGATTATGCAATATAGCTAAAGAAAAATACTTAATCTACTTCTACAATCAAACTTGTGGAAGCTTAATAGATTTGAGCAAGATCAAGCGGAACACATATAATAGAGAAGAAGAATCAATACACATGAAACACAAAAGAATACTTTTGGGGATAGCCTCAACTAAAACACCCTGCTATCTGTATTATCATACAAGTGGAAATATATCAGGATTACACACAACTTTAGCTCTCACAGCTATCCAGTTCTCAGTAGAATTCCTCACTACTACTCATACATAGAATAGACAGCTCATATGCCTTCTCCTCTGCCCTCCTAGCCTCCTATTTCTTTGCGCAGTTTTTCCCTGGGTGATCTAGCTGTAACCTTGTGTGACACTAATCTCACACACTGCTCCAATACACTGTAAAATGGCGCAAATCTCAAGGAATGAATTCCTTCTGTATGCAAGAGATTTTCTTATAGGAAAATTCTTGCAACTGATAGTACATTGTCCCTGTCTTTAATCTCAACTGGGTCTTTGTCTGAACTGACATGCATGAGTTATTTACGAGAGAATATTTAGTTATATGGAGTACACTAGTTTACATTAACTGACTGAACTCACAATTAGTTCCTCAAACTGTTTGGAACTAATTTAACTGGACATAACTTAGTTAACTGAGGTAACTAATTACAACTCAAATACAACTCACTCTTATCTCCTTAGTCAAGGGATAATCTCCTTAATGTAAGGGATAATTGTTGCATGACTTCACAAAGACTTCTAGCTTGAATTTCTCCAACTAATCAACTCAAGATGAATTTCTTAATTATTTTTCAAGCAGCTGGTGAGACTAAATTCAAATTTTAATTCACGGACAAATTAAAATTGGAATATTCTTGTTGCCACATTTCAACACTCCCTCTCAACAAGAAAGGGATTATCTGCCACCCTGATCCTGTCTCTATGGAACTCGAATTTACACTTTGACAATGCCTTTTTCAAAATGTCAGCATCTTCCTCCTCGGTCGAAATATATTGCAACAACATGATCCTCTTTGCCACACAGTCTCTGAGATGATGATACCGGATGTCGATGTGCTTGGAGCAATCATGAAACACTGGATTCTCAGAGAGTTTGATACAACTCTGATTATCACAATAGATCACAGTTGGATCCATCCTGTCATCAAACAAACCAACTAGAATTTTCCGCATCCATATGGCCTCACATGCTGCATGACTTGTTGCCATGTATTCAGCCTCTGCCGAGCTGAGTGCAACCGACCTCTGTTTCTTGTTGTACCAAGAAACTGCAGCTGGCCCAAGGTTGAAAATTCCTCCTGATGTGCTCTTCTGTTCTGATGGACTCCCTGCCCAATCTGCATTCCTGAAGCCTTGTAGCTTCACTCCCTCTGTCCATCTGTACCATAATACATATTGATATGTCCCTTTGAGGTATCTCAAAACATACTTAGCTGCCTTCCAAAACATCTTGGTAGGCTGAACCATTGCTTGACTCAGCTGATTCACCGCATAACACAAATTTGGTCATGTGTTCACTAAATACATCAATGAACCCACAAGCTGTCGATACACAGTAGCTTCTACTACTTCTTCTGAAAGAACATCCTCCATCCTCCAGTTACCTGCTAGAGGAGTCTGCGTGGGCTTGCAGTTCTCCATGTGGAATCTCCTGAGTATCTCATTGGCATACTTGCCTTGAGACACAAATAACTCCCCATCCTTCTACCACACGTCCATGCCAAGGAAGTAGTGCATGAGACCCATGTCTTTCATCTCGAATTATCTTGTAGGGTCCTCCTTGCAAGACATGATCAAATGATCATCACCTGTCAATATGAGATCATCAACATAAAGTACAATCATCAACTGCTTACCTTTACCTTTTACCATGATGTGGTACAGGTTCGGATCTTCTTCACTCTTTGTGAAGCCCAACCCGGTGAAGTAGTTGTCAATCCTGGTGTACCAAGCACGAGGTTCTTGCTTTAGCCCGTACAAAGCTTTCTGGAGTCGGCACACATGCGACTCACGATCAAAGGTCTCTAAACCTTCCAGCTGCTCTATGTACACCTCTTCCTTAATCTTGCCATTGAGGAATGCAGTCTTCTGATCCAGATTTAAATAGGAATGCAATAAAATACAGAGATAACCATATACACAAATATGCAGCGGAAATAATACTTCATTTCATTAATGGAAACTACTGAAATATGCTTACAACCAGAATTGGAAATAAACCAGCTAGGGCGATGGTAGCTTATCTCTGAGAAGAGATGTGCGGCTACATGCCTTTGAACTGTTCTGAACTGTCTTACAATGAGGCTCGAAGGCCTATTTATTGTTGAGAAACAATGGAAACCCTTCACATTCCAAAACCTAACCCTAGAAGATGAAACGCCAAATTGTGGGCCCCGTTTTGGGTAAATTGGTACATCAATTTCCCAGGGTCGTAACTTTGGCATAGGATCTCCGTTTGACGCGTATGATAGCTCGTTAGAAAGATCTCTCCGAGAAATACCACTTTGAGAAGGGAAACATCGGTTCATGGAACCATGTTGCCCCCAGATTTCCCAAAAAACGTCGTTTAGGGCCTCAAAACGGCTCCGGAAGTTCAGGACTCGAAAAAACTGCTAAAAATAGTAAATTGTGCTACAATTACGAAAACTGACAAAACTGAAAGAGACAATTGTGGGGGTCCAAAAGGGATAGGTGGGTGGCCACCAACATCCACCTGGATCATTCCTCCCCCCTTAGGAAGCAACGGTCCCCATTGCGTTGAGTTCCTCCATCTGCTGAACTTGTCCTACAATCTCTGATGTGTCCAGTAATGGTGGGAAGCATGGTTGATGACGGTCCACATTGAACACTTGGTGCAGGCGAGGAATGGAGGAATGCTGTGCTCCAAAGCATTGTTCCCCACAGGCTTGGTATTGCTGTAAGGACCATGTTGGAGTGTTCTGAGCTTTTGATGGGCTCTTGTAAGGCGTTTTTTCTGCAGATGTAACCAAACTTTGTCGCCCACCTGAAACTTATATGGTACCCCTGTGGGTGAGGAGAAGTTGTTCCTGTGTTCTGTCATGACTGTATCCCTCTGTTGCTGCTGCTGCATGGAGGAACCCTTTGCGGGGGTCATGGATGTAGCAACGATCTTCCTCTTACTTTGGGAGTGCACCATACAGATGAATTTCCTGGTCTGTGATATGAGCTTGCTTCCTTTCTTAGCATTGATCAAAGATGTGGCGGTAGGTGGGGCTATCTCTGGTATCCTGTATAATGAATTATTCAAAGAAATAATGACAGCGCGAGGCCTTGACTCATACACAGCATTTCGCCTCCATAAGTATGGTTGGCCTAATACATCACAAACATCCAGAGGTGTAACATCACACAATACCTCGTCTGTGAATGGTTTGATGCTGTAGGGGAGGCGGCACTGCTTGCGAACTTTGAGATCTCGTCCTTCATGAAGCCACCGGATACTGTACGGCTGTGGGTGTGATGTAGTCGGTAGATCCAACCGCTTCACGACCTCTGCTGAAATAAGGTTCTTTTGGCTGCCACTATCGACAATGAATTGCA
>APFE030034938.1:7567-20296 GCA_000404065.3 Pinus taeda | reverse complement strand
CCAAAACCGACCCTTAGAAGATGAAACGCCAAATTGTGGGCGCCGTTTTGGGTAAATTGGTACATCAATTTCCCGGGGTCGTAACTTTGGCATAGGATCTCCGTTTGACGCGTATGATAGCTCGTTAGAAAGATCTCTCCGAGAACTACCACTTTGGGAAGGGCAACATCGGTCCATGGACCCATGGACCGATGTTGCCCCCAGATTTCCCAAAAAACGTCGTTTAGGGCCTCAAAACGGCTCCGGAAGTTCAGGACCCGAAAAAACTGCTAAAAATAGTAAACTGTGCTACAATTACGGAAACTGAAAAACTGAAATAGACAATTGTGGGGGTCCAAATGGGATAGGTGGGTGGCCACCAACATCCACCTGGATCATCTTCACAACCATCTGATGGATCTTCCAACCCATTTGTGCTGATAGTTCCAAGATCGATCTGATAGATGAGTACCTTGCTACAGGAGCAAAAGTCTCATCATAGTCGATCCCCTCGACTTGTGAGAAACCACAGGCAACAAATCTTGCCTTATGTTTCTCCACACTACCATCAGTAGCTTGCTTTACCTTGTAAAGCCAATGGGAACTCATAACTGACTTGTTCTCCGGTCTTGGAACCACAACCCAAACATTGTTCCGAACTATGGAGTCATACTCCTCCACCATAACATCAAACTAATTCAGCTGCTGCACTGCTTCCTCAAAGGAAGATGGCTCAGTCTCAATACATTCCCCAACAAGGGCCATGTATCCAGTGTAACTATCGCGCGACCTCCTCTGTCTGCTCTGAGAAGATGGTTCTCCCAAATTCTCTCTCGCATCTGACAATAATCTGTCAGCTTCTCTTGTGCGCTTCCGTCCATCTCTGGAATATTCTTCTTGAGTGGATGTCTCCACTCCTGGAACCTCTTCATGCAGTTGCTCCACATTAGTTTGAGGCTCCTCCTCCTTAGGAACCAACAGTTCCTCCACAACCTATAGTTGGAGTTCCATCTCAAGGGAAACTCGCATGGCCTTTTGCTCATCAAAATTTAGGTCTCTGCGAACCACTGTCCTCCGACTGGTAGGCAAGTACACTTGATAGTTGTGGGGTGTACTAGTGTACCCCACAAGTATCCCCAACTCAGCTGTCGGCTCAAGTTTCTTCTGGGCATCCTTGGTCATATGGCAATATACCGATGAGCCAAAGATCCTGAAGTGACCCACATTTGGTCTCCTATCAGAGAAAGCTTCCTCTGGTGTCTTCATCCCAAGTATACGGTGCGGGCTTCTATTCTACAAATGGACCGATGTGTTGCATGCCTCAGCCCACACATGAAGTGGTAGGACTTGGTCATGCAGCATCGCCCAAGCTGCCCCCACAATCGTTCTGTTATTCCTCTTGGCCACCCCATTTTGCTGTGGGTTATGAGGTGTCGTCAACTCCCATTTAATTCCTTCCGCTGCACATAATTCCTTAAACTCTTGAGAGACATACTCTCCACCATTGTCACTTCTCAAGGCCTTGATCTTCTTCCTTGACTCTTTCTCAACCAAATCTTTGAACTCACAAAACTTTGAGAAGGTTTGGTCCTTCTTCTGCATGAAATAAATCCAGAATTTACGAGAAAAATCATCAATGAAAATCACATAATACCTTTGCTTTGTGGTGGATGCTGTCGAGAATGGTCCACACAAATTAGTATGAACTTGCTCTAAGATTGTTTCAACTCGACTGTCTCGATCATGAAAGGAAGACTTGGCGTACTTTCCCAAGGTACAACTTTTGCATGTGTCCACTTGCTCAAGTTTACCTTTGGTAAGTCCGGTAGAGATCTATAGCATTATCTTCAAGTCCCCATGATGCAAGTGGCCCAACCGCCTATGCCATAATTCGCCAATGTCTTGGATTTGCACCAATTCTGCTTTTGAACTCAATGCATCACAATCATCTACCTCTAGTTTATAGAGATTCTTCACTCGAATCCCAATCCTCTTGGTCTGACCCATGGCTATGTGTCTCAGGAACGCCTTTCCTTTACTGAAGACAACATCGTAGCCTTTGTCTTCCAACATCGCTACTTATACCAAGTTCTTCTTCAGTCCAGGCACATACTTCACATCTGTCAAGGTGAGAGGAGCTCCATGCTCCCTCTCAAAAGCAATCGTGCCTTCTCTTGAAACACGATACTTTCCGTTGTCACCCATATCTATGCGCATCTTGAGGTCTTTCTCCTCCAAGGTACTGAATAAACTTTTATTGCCAGTCATGTGGAATGAGGCTCCACTATCAAGATACCAAACACAACCCACCATCGATGAAACCATGCATGTGATGAGGGTAAAATCCAATTCGAACTAAGAGGCTAATGCCTCACCTTCTGATCCTTTCGAGGATCCCTTCTTGGATTTCTTCAATGGGAAATTAGTTGCATAATGGCCCATCTCATGACAATTAAAGCATCTCACTTTAGATTTGTCAATATTCTTCCCTCCATGAGAAGAATTCGATTTGGAATGGGAAGCCTTCCCTTCCCTTTCCTTGCCTTACTTGCCAAGGCCAAATTTTCTTCATCATCATTCTTTGATGAAGAACCATCTCGAGTGCTTCCCCTGATCTCCTCCTGCATGAGATCTAACCATAGTCATTCTCAGTCCAGCAGTTTCTCTCTTCCATTCACAAAGTCCTCGTAGCTATTCTAGCTCTTTGGAAGACTGAGGAGAGCAAGACTCACCATATCATCATCAGCTGTAGTAATAGTCTTGAACTTCCTCCAGGATGATCTGTCTTGCCTTCGCCACACACTTCTTCCATTCAGCTAATTCTTGTGCATTAGTTGAAGTAGGCTTTTGGATTCTTTGATTAATGAATTCCTTCAAGCCGTTGTATTCTAATACAACCTCCATGCAATCTTTCCATGCTATGTAATTCGAGCTGCCATCCAGAGCATACTCAAGTCTCAAGTCATTGAACACCATTGGTGAACTTTGAAGTATGATGAGAATTCGATTTTTCACCTTCAACCAAGAACTTAAAACTTCGAATTTCCCTTCTCAGTATACTGTTCATAGCTTCGATCACCTTTGCTCCAATACCATGTAGAAACTATGACTGTAGATTAACCTGATTATGCAATATAACTAAAGAAAAATACTTAATCTACTTCTACAATCAAACTTGCGGAAGCTTAATAGATTTGAGCAAGATCAAGCGGAACACATATAACAAAGAAGAAGAATCAATACACTTGAAACACAGAAGAATACTCTGGGGAAAGCCTCAGCTAAAAAACCTCGCTATCTGAATTATCATACAAGTGGAAATATATCAGGATTACATACAACTTTTCTCTCACAGCTATCCAGCTCTCAATACAATCCCTCACTACTACTCATAGACATAATAGACTGCTCATATGCCTTCTCCTCTACCCTCCAAGCCTCCTATTTCCTTGCGCGGTTTTTCCCTAGGTGATCCAACTATAACCTTGTGTGACACTAATCTCACACACTGCTCCAACACATTGTAAAACTGCACAAATATCAAGGAATGAATTCCTTCTGCATGCAAGAGATTTTCTTATAGGAAAATTCTTGCAACTGATAGTACACTGTCCCTGTCTTTAATCTCAACTGGGTCTTTGTCTGAACTAACATGCGTGAGTTATTTATGATAGAATCTTCAGTTATATGGAGTACACTAGTTGCATGCATGCATGCATGCATTAATTGATTGAATTCACAATTAGTTCCTCAAATTGTTTGGAACGAATTTAACTAGACATAACTCAGTTAACTGAGCTAACTAATTACAACTCAAATACAACTCACTCTTATCTCCTTAATCAAGGGATAATCTCCTTAATTTAAGGGATAACTGTTACACCTTCACAAATACTTTTAGCTTGAATTTTTCCAACTAATTAACTCAAGATGAACTAATTAATTATTTTTCAGGCAGCTCATGGGACTAAATTTAAATTTGAATTCTCAATTTTAATTAAAGGACAAATTAAAATAGGAATATTCTTGTTGCCAAATTTCAATAGCTACATGCTTTCTGAACTATGTTACAATGAGGCTCAAAGGCCTATTTATTATTGAGAAATAATGGAAAACGTTAAACATCCAAAAACCTAACCCTAAGAGATGAAGCGTCAAAAGTCTATGGGCCCCGTTGGGGTAGATTGATACATCAACTTCCTAGGATCGTAACGTTGGCATATAACCTTCGTTTGACGCGTACGATACCTTGTTAGAAAGATCTATAGGAGGACTACAACTTTTGACTGCAAACCTACAATATGGCTTATAGGTTCGCCCATTTTCCAAAAAAAACGTCATTTAGGGCCTCAAAATGGCTTTAGAAGTTGAAGGCCCGAAAAACTGCCAAAAATAGTAAGTTGTGATACAATTAAGGAAACTAAAAGAAACATTGATGGGGGTCCAAGTGGAATAGGTGGGTGGCCACCAATATGCACCTAGCTCAATCCTCCCCTCTTTAGGAAGCAATGTTCCCCATTGCATTTAGTGTGTCCATGAGATGGGGAAACTTCCACTGAAATTGGTCCATGGTGAGCCACATGCCATGGTGCAAGAGTTGGCCAACTTTGACAACCCAATACAATTGGATCTTCTGCTAGTGAGTGTTCTTGATTTGCATGTCCATGATCTGATCAATTGTGGCTTGTTTAATGTAATTTGGGTTTAACTCTGTTCGTGTGAGTTGTTCAACAATGTATGATGTGTCCAGTAATGGTGGAAAGTATGGTCGAAGGCGGTCCGCATTTAACACTAGGTGCAAGCCAAGGAATGGGGAAATGATGAGCTCAAAAGAGTTGCATCCCATAACCTTGGTGATGGTGTAATGTCCATATTAGAGTGGTATGAGATTTCGATGGGCTCTGGTAAGGCGTTCTTTCTACAAATTCAACCAAAATTTGTTGCCCACTTGAAATTTGTGTGGCACATGATGTTCATAATGTCATTGGTTGTACTTGGCATTGGACTTCTCCAAGATGTCATGAACCAGTTGGAAGATGTGTTAGATGCATTTAATAAACCTGGTTTCTTTATCATCCTCGAACTGTACATGTGTGGATTATGTCTGTATAGTCGTATGAAGTATGGCGACATCAATTATACACAATGGTTAAAATTCGAGACCCACCTGAAAGGGACTATGATGAATCGAGCTATGGAGAGCTTTGTTATAAATATGATGCACATAGGGAAGGTTCTCATCCTAGGTTCATGGATGCTTGGAGTTTTACATGCGGAGTATGTGTACTATCATCTTGTTGACAACCTTTGTCTGACCATCAGTCTGGGGATGGAATGTAGTTGACTTGGTGAGCCTTGTGTCCAATAATGTCTATACACTCGACCAAAATGTGCTCCAGAACCTGCTATCTTGATATTATATAATGGTTTGTAGGATCCCAAAATGTACCCATACTTGTTCAATGAAGAGCTTGCCAATGTCCTCTATTGTGTTACTCTTCTTGTAGGCCGCCAATATAGCCATCTTAGAAAATTTGTCCACGATCACAAATACATAGTCATTACAATGCTTAGTAGAAGGGAGGCTAGACAAATAGTCCATAGAAATGGATTCCCAGGGCTAGCTAGGAGTAGGAAGAGGAGTGTACAGTCATACTTATTGATGATTGGCCTGGCGATGGCACAGGTAGTGCAGGACCTTATATATTTTCCTACATACTATTGGAATTTTGGCTAATAAAAGTACTTATGTAGTATGACCACAATTTTATCCACAGTAAAATGTCCTGCGACCTGACTTTAGTGCGCCTCTCAAATCAGCTTGGCACGCTCGCTTGAAGGAACACAAAAGTGGCCTAGGTAGCTAATGCATCCTTGAGGTGGAAATAGGGAACTTGCTTGCCATCCACTAGCATCTGGTATGTGGTGGCGAACTCTGGATCATTTTTGTATAGTTGCAACCATCTAGAGGTCTCGTGGACATAATAGTTGGGAACAATAGTCAGTGTTGCAACTGGGGGCCAACTAAGGAAATCTGCAACATGATTAGTGTTGCACTTTTTGTATTTATGAAGAGGTCAGTGATTAGTGTGGACGATCTTCTCCTTCCCTATAATGTAATGTTTCCATTGTCGGCAAGCTTGCATGATAGAATACATCTCTTCACCATATGTGGGGTACCTCCAAATTGTATTGGAAAGTGTCTGACTATGACAGGCCATTAGATGCCCGGATTGCACCAATAGCATAATCAGAGGCGTGTGCTAAATTTCAAATGCTTGTTGTAGGTATGGCAATGTGAGTACAAGTGTAGAGAAAAGGCGGTGCTTCAGCTCAACAAATGCATTCTGTTAGGACTCATACTAAGAGAATTTTGCTTTCACTTTTTCCTTGGTAATCTGACTCAGAGGCGAAGTGATATGGGATAATCCCAACATGAACCTCCAATAAAATTTGGCAAGGCCCAAAAAGTTGCAAAGTTCTATTAGAGTGGTTGAGGTTGGCCAATCTTGAATGACTTGGATCTTAACTGGATCCACATGCATGCCTTGCCTATCTATGATGTAACCTAGATATTAGACCTGGCTCATGCCAAAGTTGCATTTCCCCAAGTTGGCACACAATTTGTGTTGCCGCAGGGTTTAAAGGACCTGCTAAATGTGTTGCAATTGATCTTCCCAACTCTTGCTGAAGATGAGGATGTCGTCCAGATAAACAACCACAAAAAAGTTGGTGAGGGGTCGCAAGATGTCATTCATCAAACTCATAAAAGTAGCAGGGGCATTTGTCAACTAGAAGGGCGTGCCCAACCATTCAAAAAGGCCTTCCTTGGATTTGAAGGTGATCTTCCATACATTTGTGGGCTCTATTGGAACTTGGTGGTAGTCAAACTTCAAATCAATATTGCTGAAATACTTGTCCCCCTTGAGCTGGTCTAGAAGGTCATCAATTCGTAGGATTGGATACTTTTTCCTGACAGTGATTTTGTTTAGTGCTCGATAATCAATGCAGAGCTTCCCAGTCCCATCCTTCTTCAATATAGTACAATCGGGCTCCCGCAAGGTGAGGAAATTAGTCAGATGTGCCCTTTTTGCAGTAGTGCATGGATTTGCCTCTTGATCTCTTCATTTTGTAGAATGGAGTGGTGCTATATCGACCCATTGGGTACAGGTGCTCCGGGGGTCAGATCGATCGAATACTTCACCTAACATTACAAAGGAGCCCCTATGGGTGAGGAGAAGATGTCCCTGTATTATTCCATGACCTTATCCACCTATTTTTGTTTCATGGAGGAACACTTCCTGGGGGCCATGGATGTGGCCATGATCTTCCCCTTACTTTGAGAGTGAATATATAATATATAATATATCTCTATCTCTCTCTCTCTCTCTCCTCTAATATATATAATTATATAATATATATATAATATATATATGTATGTATGTATATATATATAGGAGATGATCTTACTGCATTGTTTAGTAGAGATCGAAGAGATGATGGTAGGTGGGGCTACATTTAGTATTATGTACAACTTACTACCCAAAGTAATAATAACAGTGCAAGGCCTCGAATCATACATAACATAGTGCTTCCACAAGTATGGTTGGCCTAATAATACATCACAAACTTCAATAGGAGAAACTTCACACAATACCTTGTCGATGAAGGGTTTGATGTTATAGGGTAGACGACACTACTGGCTGACACAAAGATCTCGTCCTTGGTGGAGCCACCTTATGGTGTATGGCTATGGGCATGGTTTCATCAGTAGGCCCAACCACTTAATGACCTTTATTGAGAGAAGGTTATTTTGGCTAATGCTGTTGGCAATGAACTACAGTGGAGACCCCTTCACCCACATTTGTGACTGGAAGAGACACTCCCCTTCTGGACCTTCTGGCTCGATCTTCAGGATCTTGGTGTGGCAATGATGGCATTGGGATTTTCATCAATAATTTTCTTTCCTTTGTCATTCCCCTTGATAGGTACTCAGAGTCAGAATATGCATTTGACTCTGAAGCCTTGAGCTCGATCACTAGTGACTGCTTGGCTCGACACTCACTTGTGTTGTGAGTGGGGATCTTATGGGACTCACACCACTTTGCTATGTCCTTCTTTGTCTTCATGGTTTTTTTCTTTTCTTGTAGCTTTGACGGGTTGCCTTGGGTCACCTTGCCTTGGCATTATCCTTTGTTTTGGTGCATTTCTTAGTAGAGATCAAAGAGATGATGGTAGGCGGGGCTACCTTCAGTATTATGTACAACTTGCCGCCCAAAGTAATAATAACAGTGTGATGCTTCGACTCATACATAACATGGTGCTTCCACAAGTATGGTTGGCCTAATAATACATCACAAACTTCAAGAGGAGAAATGTCACACAATACCTTATCCATGAAGGGTTTGATGTTATAAGGTAGACAACACTACTAGCTGACACAAAGATCTCGTCCTTGGTGGAGGCACCTGATGGTGTATGACTACGACTGTGGTGTCGTTGGTAGGCCCAACCACTTAATGACTTGTATTGTGAGGAGGTTCTTTTGGCTCATGTTCTTGACAATGAACTGTAGTGGAGACCCCTTCACCAACATTTGTGTGTGGAAGGGACACTCCCCTTCTAGATCTTCGGGCTCGATCTTCAAGATCTTGGTGTGGCAATGGTGGCACTGGGCTCTACATCAATAATTATATTCCCTTTGTCATTCCCCTTGTCAGGTTCTAGCTCACAGTCAGAATATGCATCTCACTTTGAAGCCTTGAGCTCAATCACCAATGACTGCTTGGCTTGACACTCACTTGTGTTGTGAGTGGGGATCTTATGGGACTCACACCACTTTCCTTTGTCCTTCTTTGTCTTCATCGTGTTTTTCCTTTCTTGTAGCTTCAAAGGGTTGCCTTGGGTCACCTTGCCTTGGATTTTTCGTTTGTTCTGCGATTTGGGGGCACCTTTCCCTTGTTTCTGATTTGCAGACCCAAAGTTTGGCTTCTTTTGTTTAAATTTTTGCTCGATCTTGACAACGTATCAATAGGCAGCGCCAAGCGAGGATATGTACATAAAATCCATCTCATCCTAGATGTATTTGTGTATACAACCGCAATACTTGAGTACTAGATGCTTCTCAAAATCCTTGATACCCAATTTCGTGCGAAGGGTATCAAAAATATTTGTGAACTTTGGAACATCTTGGTCCCTTCTTTGCCGTAGTGTGGTCCACTTTATGTACTTATCTTCATGGCTCCTGATAGGGTAATATTATTCCTTGACGGTGTCTTGGAAGGAATTCCAAGTAGGTGCGGTTGAAAACAGTGAGGCTTCCCTCTCATCCCTCTACTCATAGTAAGTTTCCAACCAATCCTTAACATGGGGGGTGGCTTTGAGGAGTGCAAAAATAATATTTTCCCTATTGAAAAAATCACGAACCGAAAAATATCCTTCCAACAGGTTTAACCAATTTTTTATGACATATGAATCTATATGGCCTTTAAATATGGGAATGTAAAAGTTGACTTGTACCTTAAAGGGATTGGACCCTCCAAGGTGGCTATTGGATGAAGATGCATTGCATGTGGGTATTCACCGAAGGATTTGGGCAAAGTTTTCCATCATCATGTTCCTTTGTCGCTCGAGGGCTTCTTCAAGCAATATTTTAAAAGGATCTCCTGCTCCCTTGTCTTTATTTTATTATGCCATGGGAGGATGTAAAGGTTGGAGAGGCTGGTCTTGCAAAGGTTCATCCAGTTCAAGCCCTAACTCTTTATACCCAAACCTCGTTAGGGACATGCACATAAAAAGCAGAGAAAGAACATACCACTCTGATACCACTGGTCCAGATTTACGAAGGAATGAAATGAAATAAAAATATAAATAGAAACACAAAGGTACAACAAAAAACAAAACTTCAATTCATTAATACCAAAGTACTGAAGACTGTTTACATGCATAATGGAAGAAACTAGCTCAAGCAATGGTAGCTTATCTCTGAGAAGAGATGTGGTAGCTACATGCCTTCTGAACTATGTTACAATGAGTCTCGAAGACTTATTTATTATTGAGAAACAATGGAAAACCCTAAACATTCAAAAACCTAACTCTATTAGATGAAGCACCAAAATTTTGTGGGCCTCGTTTGGGTAAATTAGTATATCAACTTCTCGGGGTCGTAACTTTGGCATATGATCTCCATTTGATGCGTACGATACCTCGCTTGAAAGATCTATCCGAGGACTACAAATTTTGAATGCAAAACCACACCACATGGTACAAGTTTTTTCATTTTCAAAAAACATCGTTTAGGCCTTAAAACGGCTCTGGAAGTTCAGGACCCGAAAAAACTGCCAAAAATAGTAAATTGCGCTACAATTAAGGAAACTGAAAGAAAAAAAATGGGGATCCAAGTGGAATAGGTGGGTGGCCACAAACATCCACCTTGATCACTCCTCTTACTTACCATAGTGAAGTGTCATGAAGTGGAAAAATATATCATAAAAAATCGTTAAAGAATTGTCTCATAGGTCAGTATCAACCAAGTATGAGCCCTAGTATAACTGACATGTATATAATATTTCAAGTAGATGTCAATTATACTTTAAGGCCATACTTTTTATAATAATAAAATTTGTGTGTGTGTACGGGTGTTCATGGTACCAAGGTGGGTGCACATGTAGTTGTATGTGCATGTGAGATGCCCATATGTGGAAAGAAAAATTTAGAATTTTGATGATTATAGGTTGTAGGTTGTAAGAAATTTTTTATATTATCAAACGTATTATGTTATATAATTGTTGCAATATATGGTCCAAAGAATTAATCTAGAGACAAATTAATGGAGGATGAATCTTGCAACATACAATGAAATATGAAGCAAAGATTTGATAATATAACTTATATTAAGGAAAATGAGTATTATTATATATTATTTACAAACCACCTATTAATCCGGTGGAGCTTGAGCAATTGTGAGGAAAGTTGATACCCTCTTCACTCGGGTCCAAATCCCTCTTTGCAACATGCTTTCTCTCAGTGAGTTGATCGTTGATAAATTATATATGATATATTCATAAGTTTTTTACTTGGGCTTATGCACTAAAGAATCAAAAGTTTTCCCAAAGCACTATCCTTGAAATGAGGAAAAGTGCAGGGGAGGTTTCCCTTGGGATATATTATCTGCAATAAATAAATAACAACATAAAATAAAATTAGCCACTAACCATACTCTCAATCTCTTAATGTCAACTCTTGTGTATTCATAGAATCATGTGAGTAACCATTGCACATCATTTTGTTAGTGGTTCAAAATGACCTATGTGAATAGATAGTGGCACTCGCTGGGATGAAGTCCCAATTAGACCTCTCAACATTTAAATAGGAGACCAATATGAACTCTAACCTTGCATATGTTAATGATTTGAAGTTTTATTAATTGAAGTATGGAATGAAAAACATCATCTAAAACTAATCTAATCTAATCTAACTGCCGAAAAAAGAACTATTTTAATTTACCCCCGTTGGGAACAAGCTAAAATAGGCGAAGAAAAAATCAATTATAAAAGCGTATTTGTAAATCCTAGAATGACTAGCAATAAGAGAGAGAACATAAATTCACACTTGATGTATGAAACAAGCGAACACATTAGTTTAAAGTAATAGATCATTCACTACCCTCTATTAACCAACTCAAACAACAATGTCATAAAAGTAATTAGCCTACAGAGTATTATCACAACAAAATAGTCAATAAGTGAATGCAATGACCTTATAGTAATGAAGATGTAGATATAAATTACATAGGAACAATCCACAACAAATGTATCAATATAAGTTACTTTTCCTCCAAAATGGCCCTAGAGGCTTCTTCTCATTAACAATTACAAAAATACTTCAATAAAATATTACAACAAGCTCACCATTATCTCCTCGAATCTTTTATTATTTATAGGTCTCTTACAAAATAGCTGTCACTCTCTTTGATTGACAAGAGACACTTTTTAGTGTCAATAGATTTATAGTGTGGCAAGTTTGATTCATTAAATTTGTTGCTTGCAATGAAGAGTAGCCAAGTGGCTTATTCAATTACAACAAAAACGTAGCTAAGCAATTCTCTAACTAGTTTTTCCAAGTGCCATATATAGAATTGTTGTCTTTACATCTATGGGACCCATTCCTCTTTCCTCATCTTGGTTCTAGATTGACATAAATGGTCATTTTGTGGAGTGGGAGAAAAGGATGTCAAGTGAGAATCTTTTTCTAGTGTGAAATGTTAATTTGGTAGCTCAACGAAAAATTCCAACCATGGGACGAGATTCCTCTTTTCGAGAGGACCAATTTTAATTGTCAAAGCACTCAATTTGGACAAGGGAAACTATATTTTTTTATTAAAGCCCACATGTGCATATTTGATTAGGTCAACCCTAAAGAAAATTGGACATCCTTGGGAGGCTATAAATACAAGTGACCTCAACCTCATTTTCACATGGTCACGAGACATTATTTTATTCTTTTCTTTCATTTGGCTCACATAGGTCTGAGGTAAGTTTGCGGAGATTGATTGGCACATGTCCAAAATTGTAGGGCCTGAAGTTGACATATTTGATTTTAAGGTTTTGGATCTTAGCCATAGGCATGTCATGGAGAAATTTTGACTGCAGGCATAGGCATGTCATGGAGAAATTTTGTGTTATGAAACCAGCTCAAGAAAAGATAGAAAAGATAGATCAACGACTTAGAATTCAGCCTCTTCGAGGGGGC
>APFE030034932.1:0-10990 GCA_000404065.3 Pinus taeda | reverse complement strand
TCATCAATCCATGGAAGGACGCGCGCTTTGAGAAGTGCCTCTTTCTGTCTGGCGACATCCACTTGCTCTTTCAGTGCCCTTGCTTGCTGCATCTTTGCCAGACGTTGGGTGAGGACGACTGCCTAAGTAGTTCCCCTTACATTATCATATTGCCCCTGCAGTTCACACACCTTTGTTTCTAGGCACTGTATGTTGGGGTCCTCCTGCAAGGATGTGAGGACATCAAAGGCTTGTTCCAACATACCGGTACAGTCCTACACTGCCCATCCAATTTCTTCCAGTCTTGTTTGAATAGTGCTAAAACACTACTCTCTAACTTCCAGAGGCATGGAAGGCTACGCCTTCAGCTGCAGCACAACAATCTAGAGGTTCAGCTCCAGCTACACTCGCATTGTTTCCTCACACGCACTCTGGACTCCACTTTCCAGACAGTGGATCAACATCTCTATTGGTAGATCTATAGTGATGGACAGCTCTAAGACTCACCGACATGCTTCATCACTGTCAACATGATTTGTTGGTTTTGTGACACCAATTCGTCACGCTGCAGGATAAGCTGTTCAATGTTGATCTTTTGCTCACTCATTACCTGAATCGTGTGGCCCTCCCTAGCGTGGAGCTCTGTTGTCATGCCATCCTATAGTTGGTACAATGTGTCTTGCAGAAGGGAAGCCAAATTAAGACCGAGTCCCTTGATACTACTCATCGCGACTCTGTTGTCCTCGTTCTCTGTTGTTAACTTTCCTTCCAGTAGCACTATGTTGGCCATCTTTGTGCGTAGCAGCTGCTCCACTGCTAATGTGCCTGCTGCACCGTAGATGGCTATGGTTCCTTCTTGTGGGGACTGCACCTCTAATTCCTGCAACTACACCCTTAGGGCCCCCAACACAATCTATTCCTCCAACGTGGCTTCCTGGAGCACTTCCTTGGTGACCTCGTGAACCATGTCGCCAATGTCGTAGAGGTCACCTTCTGTTAATGTGATCGGATCGATGGGCAATTTGGATGCCTTGACCTTCTTTCATGGACCCGATCTCTCTGTGACATGTAGCTTTTTCATCTAGGTGGAAGTTGTGCTCAGGTCCGTGCCTTCTTCTGTGTCCTCTACTTCCTGTGTAGACAAGTCCTAGCCCTCCTCTGTTTCCTGCACTACTACTACTTATTCGGCGGCCTTTGCCTACTCTGGGGTTGCCCTTGTTGCCTCGCAGACAGCCTTTACCTTTGTGGCCACTTTTTCATTGCACCTTTTCTCAGCCAACTTCGTGACATGCAATTTGGCTACATCCTTTTGTTTATGTGTTGTTGTTCTATCAAGCTTCGTCAGATCCGAGGTGTGCCACTTGGGGGACCATGACTCTAACACTGAAAAGATTGCATCATCAATGGTAATGAAGGGGAGCTTGGTCCATTGCTACGCTAGATCCTTAAGGGCCTTGATGTAAACATTATGCATGTCTACCTTGAAGTATGCAAAGCTCTACAGACTATTATGCACTGTGGGGGACAGGTGTGGTTGTCTATTGATCCACATCTGGATGCTCGCCTCCATGAGCACCTAGAAGATATTTGTCTCGCAAATCCGCTTTGTGTTCTTGGTGGCAAAGAGTGATGCATACTTTTTAGCCTCTGGTAATTCCTATTCACTGTTGGGGAAGTGACTGTCCTCGGGCAGTTCCCCTGTTACCAATAGAATGGACAAGAGAAACCACGTGTAGTGGAAGGTCTTGCCCTACTTCTGGGATTCCTTGCAATCGGTCAAGAACTCCTCGCAGAGGAACTCAGCCCTGTTGAATTGGACCCCTTCTGTGCATTGTTCCTCCAGTGCAACTACTGGTGCTGGTACCTCATCACTGCGGCATTTTCTCATTACCTTCTCGACCAAGAGTTAGGTGGCTACGCGCACCCCTTTATCTTTGATGTTGCTAATTGCATAACCCCGCTTTTTCTTCTTAAGCTTGTATTTTTTCTTCATGGCCTCTACAAGTGCCAAATCTCTGCTTTTTCCTACTATCGTTGCGAGGTCCTTTCCCTTACAAGGGAGCTGGGAAATTCTATGGATGAGATCTACGATGATGGGAATAAGCTCCTCCAACCATAAGTACCCATCACGCACCAGTCAAAGCAGTTGCCTAATGATGAAAATAGTGATAGGCATGCAATGAAAGTGTGGAATACACAACAGATGATGTAATCCAGCCTTCTCCACACCGCACAGCCATTTTCGTGGCTCTAGTGTTGTGACTAGCCCCTCCATGCTCTGCTTCATGAGGTTTTCCATCTCTAAGTGTGGGAACTTCTCTCTATCCACGAGGTCCCAACATTCAAACTTCATTATGGGTACGCGACCCAAGTGTGAGCCCTCAAACACAATTACATCGGGGAGGAGCGGGGTCTGGAGTGCACTCTTAGTGGCATCCAGGTCCTTTGGTATCCTAGTTTTCCCTTTCCGCAGAGGGACGTACTCGGGAAATGTTTTTGCAGAGTGCACCGGCTGGATGTCCTCTTCCATGTCTTCTGCTTCCTCTATCTCATCGACAAGAGCCTCTAGGTCCTCCTCCTCATTGTTTGTCTCAATGGTGACAACCTTGCCCTTTTCCTCTATTGAGAGTTTACCGAACCACGGATTCCTCGGGGACATGTGAACTAGTCCCGATGCCTGCTTATATTTCTTGGGCCTTGGCGTCTGAGGTGATTTCAGGATTCTTGGCGCGCCCCCAGTGTCTCTGGGAACATCATGTATCATGGGGTTCTATGCAGCCTTGTTGGTGGTTCCTTTTGCCGAGCCCAAATCTCTCCTGGTAGTTGTCATCTTGTTTCAGCTGTCTGTGGGTGTTCGCAAACTTCGGGGCTCAAATCTTGCTTGGAACTCAACACTCTGTGCTCTAATCAACTTCTCAAATCTCAAATAAACAAGTGTTGTCTCGTGGTTATCCCCTGAATTTTTATAGCACTTTTTGAATTCAAATTCGACCGTTCCCCCCAATTCTGGGCCATCAATGCTTTCTTGGCGGCAGATTGCCCCAAATCTTTCCCTTAATTCATGTATTAAATGCCCGCCATCCGCTCCCCTTTGCCTTAAATTGGATATCTTGTCATGAATAGTGATCCCAATGATCACTTCCCAGCTTACCCACGTGGTAATGCAGCCTCCTTTGTGCGATCACAATCGCTGTGACATGCTAATTCTACGTGCACCTTCCTCATCAGGTAGCTCCCAAATAGACTCTTTTATACTCCCACACTCTCTTTCAACTGCCTAGAGTGATGAGAGTGTGCTCCCTTTGGCTAGTCAAGTGGTCATACCACCTGTTTGAGACTTCAACACGCCTTTCGCCATAGTCAGCGAAAATGCCTCAATCGCCTTCACAACAGCTGGCACCACACGTTCTATTGTATGTAGTGCACTCCCCTGGTTAATACATTTGCTGAGGTGTGGTCGTAGCCATGGCAGCAAAACCATAAATTCTCAGCGATAATCATCCATATCTTGCTTTTTCATCCTTGGTTTATCGATGAGACATGCTTGCGTGATCTCATTTCCCAGCCTCTTGATCTCAGCATCCATCAAAATTATTTTCTTCCGTAATCGTACCCAGTCCTTTTCGAGTTTGCAAAGTCTAAGGTTCCCTCATCAGATGGCTTCCTGAATCCTTATATGTTCGACCTCGCATAGATGTGTTATTTCTTCCGCCTGGTCATCGCTAATTGTCACAACTGCGAGAGCCATTACGTGTAGATTCCTTTTTGTATTCTCTTCAAAAATTACGGTCTCTACTCTGCTCTGCACCTCTGGAATCATTTCCGCATTCAGGGTTTTTCACATGGTCCTATAGGCCCATCGAACTGCTGGGACGTGCAGGTCCCAATCAGTTCATCTCACCTAGTGAACCTTGTTCAGTACTCTGCACACCTTATCAAATGCTTCATCGTGGAGAATTGGTAGCATGTGTTACATTTCCTGCTGTTGTGGTTTGTTCTGATTCTCTATTATGGGGGTGTTGTGCACTAGTGTGGGCTATACTGCATATGTCTATACCCATCAGGAAAGGTGGGCGCATAAGTTGTTCTGCCCCTACTGATTGGCTTTCGTTTGGAGCTGGGGTTTTCCAAATTGTAGGCGCATCATCCTTCTACATCCATGCCAGTCCTCAAAATTTCCTTGATGCGTACCCCACCATCATGCAGGTGTTGCACGCAGCGCCCATTTCAGAGCATTAAATCGTTGTTGCTCTGGTACTGCGCTTCAAAATTTACTCAGAAATTCATCCACCACTGTTAATCCATCATATGTCGGTAGCTCCCTTGTCTTTGTTGTCACACAACGTAATGATATAAGCATCATGTTGCAATTAAGCGTTGTTACTTCGTGTAGCTGATTCTACCATCATTCTACTTCTTCATCTAAAACTGAAGTGCAGGAGCTTTCGCACTCCCACTAAATTCTTCCATCTGTAGTCGGATTCACCCAATACTGTTCTCATGCAGTTATATTGTAAAAAAAATCAAGATCATCATCACTATCATCATCGCGCACTGGTTCTGTGTATCCCCCTCCTTTGGATGGATCTAGCGATACTACTATGCGTAGTGACTTTTTCTCAAAGATCATTTTGCGCTTCTTCAGATTTATGACTCCATTCATATTGGTGGCCCAGTCTATTCCTAGTAGCATGGTATAGGGATTACTGTCATCAACAATCTCTATCACTTCAAAGTTTGCCTATCGCTCACACCTTCAATATCTGTCGTTACCCCTTGCAATCTTCCCATGGGAAAATTCTTTTGTTGATTCGCCATTCATAACTGCATAGGGGACCATTGTAGTGCGGGTCTACCCATGAATTCCCATGTTTGTTTTGGTAGTACATTCACATCCGAACCCAGATCCAAGGTTACCTGATCCATTTCATACTCGTCGATTTGTGCAGTCAACCTCATTTCCCTTCCTGTGTGCAATGCATGCTTTCCAAATTTCTGGACCACGTGTGGTTCTCCTAACCCCACGCACCTAGTAATAAGTTCTTGTAGTCCTTTGCCTACCTTGATGTCGCACAGTAGTTTCATGCATGTCTCTAGAAAGGTAGTGAGCATTGAAGGATCCATCCCCGGTTCAAGTTGATCCTTACTACCTAAAGTGGAGGCTTCTATGAATCTCTTCTTAGCTTCCATGAATGTCTCCTTTTCATGTTCTAAATCACATTCGGGTTCCTTTGTAGGAGCTTTGCAAACCCACACACTTTCTTCTGGCTGCTTCCCTTTATCCTTTCCTATGGTCATACCACTCCTAAGCATCATGTTTACATTTGGGTCTTCTTCGCGCGGCTTAGACCTCATCATCTGCAAATTCTAAGTTGGAGGGGGATAGAGTACCCCTTTTTCCCACATCCTCTCTATCAGCAAAGGATTGTATTTTGCCTCATGATCAAACTGAGTACAGTACCAACATGATGTCCTTGTCAGGTTTGTACAATCGCAGGCATAGTGCCCTGGCCCTCCGCAATTTTAACAAATTAGTTGCCCACGACCCCTTCCTAGTCGTATTCCACCTCGACCTTGATCGTGCCCCTGAAATCCAGCACACGACATTCCTGCATCGGGGCCAAGGGCTCGCTTTTCAGTCTACACCCTCTAGGTAGGAGTTTGATCCATCATTAGTTCGTAGCTTTGGCAAGTGCATTCATCACGACCTACCGACTTGCAGAAATTACAAAACAATTGCTGGGACATCTGCGTATACTTCTGCAGCAGATGACAATTTTCTATAGTGTGCTTTCCTCCTATCTGATAGATCATGCACCATAATGCAGACGCCACATTCAACCCCCCTACTAAGTAGTTCATGAACACTAGATAGTGGTCCTTATCGTGCCCTTGGCCTTTGCATTTTATGCACCATACCTCCTCGCGCATCTTCGCCTGAGGTGTCCTATCTTGTTTCAAAATTTACATTTCTAGACACAGATTCTGTAATTGCACACGGATTTGTTGGACTCCCAAACCAGGGTCTTGTATAGGGGTCTCATGTAATCTCATTTCCATCTCCAACATTTCGGCCTGGGTGGAAATTTTTTGTTGTGACAACACCGTCCTTAAGTGTGATGTAAGTGATGCCACAAACCATGTGCGATGTTGTCCATCCATCAACATCATATTGGCTTCACGAATCGTACCCTTCAGCCTTTGGTCCAGATCCCAAGGGGTCTCACTCGGGAGCATCACGATCTCTTTAAACCCGATGATTGATTATGTTTCTGATTTTGGCCTACTAAATTCCCTATTCATTGTGGCCTGGATCTCTACGATTCCTTCGTTTGGGTGGTCATTAGAATGCTTGATATACCATGTTAATGTGCGATCTTGTAGCGCGCTCACTAGCATAGCCTTCTTAATATTGTCATCCACGACACCTTGTGCTTCCCATACTGCTCTTACCATGAACCAGAATTGGTTCGGATCTTCATTCCCCACTCCTCTAAATACCGGTAGTTTGATCACACTCGCCATACTGAACTGTGGTGGTGGAAGAGGTGGGGTGGGTGGAGATGGAGGTGAGGAGGGTGAGACAGTTGGTGGTGTGGGTGGAGGTTGTAAATGCGGAATACACTGCCTTATTAAACTAACCGTGCTTCTCGGAGAAACTTTCGCAAGATCTTCCTCGCTTTCCCACAAGGGTGAAATTAAGGGACTAGTTTTCAACTCTTCACTACTTCCACTTTTGTAGATCTTCCCGCTTCACATAGTCCCAAACATTAATTTATTCGCATAACCCATTTTTAACACAATAGCATCTTAATCCAAGTGTTCAAAGATTTAATATACTTACCTCATGGTCCCTTGAGGAAACGTCGCTCTGCCTTACTATAGCTGATGGTCATGTCTACCGCAAACTCAATGATAAATCCTCCTATTATTTGGTTGAGCTAATGGTCCACAGGTCGTGTGATATTATCTCCTGACTCTTCTAGTCTGCGCACTAATTCCAAAGTCCACACTATTGGTTTGTCGATCCTACACCTTCCCTAGATGTCTGCTAACATCGCGATCCACTCATACAGCTCAGAAGGAAAGGATGCAAAGAAAATTTCATGTATTTTCGTATACAAGTAGCGCTCCAACCACTGTTCCTTGGATACTCGTGGATTTCTATTTTCCTACACCGTGAACTTGTGAATATTCTTGTCCAACCACTCTTCAATTTCTTTCTTTGTTGGATTCCAGTGGCATGACATCAGACATCCCTTATGTAGATCATGGTCCTAGCAACAAAACCATTTGTTGGCTTGTATGGGCCTGACCCATGTTCATAGGTGATTTAGCCAAGAAAATCCCGGTACTACTAGCTCTTTCGGCAACAGTCTGTGGAGCGTGGACTGAGGTCTCACTCGAAGTAGTATGGGAGGGTGCTAGAACCAGGTTTCCACACCCTGGGGATGTCTAATGAGTTTCTGGAGTTCCGCGGGTTGACCTTGCGCACAAGTCACTATGTGCACTTGCTATTCCTTCGCAACTTGCGATGCTACTTCCACGCAGCCCTACTCAAGGCGCAACCCATATAATAATCAAGTTTCTTGCTATTCAATATGTTATTACCCGATTACTTAACTTATGGGTGTAAGGCTAATGATTATTACAGCATATTCAGCAATCATATCAGTGTGCGTAATAAATAAAACATTATAAATGTAAATAAGGCAATGCACAAGCAGATACACAGAAATAGGAATCAACTTCTCTTTATTATTATTCGATCAAGATTACAAACTCGACACGACCCTACGCACTCAACTGCAGGGGTCCGCGCACTCAGCTACAGACTCTACTAGGCCTCTGCGCACTCAGCTGCAGAGCCTCTTCCTACCACTACGACCCAATACACTTAGACTCTTCCTCTATGCTTGAACCATTCATATTCTTTTCTCTTCCTTATCCACTCCTTTTACACTTAGACCCTCACTCTATTCATACAATCCCATGGTCCACAAACCATGGGTAGGTCGACATGACTATACATTACATTACAATACTTTAGGGTGGATAGCCCTATGACTCATCTTATACTTTGCGCTCCGCGCCCGCAATTCATGGAGTCTTACAAAACCTTTGACCAAAACTTGGTCTTTCAGCCCCAAAACATGATGTGGGAGGATTCCATGCCCAACAACATTGCAGCTCTGACATCCCACATTACATCTAGGAGCAGCACATTCAGCTCAGTTGTTTCAGGCTAAGCCCGCTTTTCATGTCTCACGTTGTGTTTCTATTGCTTTTTGTGTTTTGCTTCGTGTGAGTGTTGTCTCCTTGATTTCAGTGATCAATTGATATCATTTTGATGTATGTTAGCTTGTAGAAGCACCATTTCATTTTTCATTCACATCTCACTGTTTTCGCATGCATGACATTGTTTTTGCACGAACAGTCATCGTTTTGGCGACTCGCTTCACACACATGCATGCTTTCCCATTTTTTGAATCCTGCACTTGTTGTTTGCATGTATGATAATTCACTCTTATTTTCACTCATCTCATCATGCATTTAGACTTCTCATGTTTTCAGTCACCCATCGGCCGGTCTGGGCTACCTTTCTCAGCTAGCACTACACATTTCCGGAAGCAAAGTCTTTTCCTTCCCTCCAGAAATTGTGTAAGCTTGTTCCATCACTGACCTCTAGGCTTGCATTACACAATTCTTAGAGGTAGTGTCTTTCTCACCCCAGAAACTGTTCAATGCATTTTTCTAGTTGCATGTCATTGCTGACTGAAATTGCGCACTACACAACTTTAGTCCTCAATAGGCCAGGCTGGAATGTGTATTGCGTAGTTCCTACAATCAGTCATCCTCCCGATAGCCCGGAATGTGCCTTGAGTAGTTTTGGCAATCAGTCTCCCAACCTCCCGGTGAAAATTGTGCAATCTTCACAGACAGTCACACGGTATGTTGCATGTCAGTCCTCTAGTTTTTTTTCTTTTCGACCAATAGATTGCTTGTCATGATTGTTTCTATGTCTCTAGGTATCACAAGTGTTTGTCTACCACTCAACAACACAGGTACAATGGCTTTCCAGGATAGCAGAGTCGAACACATCATTCATATCACACTTGGTGATGTAGTCAATCAAGTGTTCATGAACTATCCTATCTATGAAGACATCAATCTGTTCATGGACAAGGATATCAAGATGAAATGGCTACAACGTTAAAGCAAGTAGCACCATCTACAACAGCAAAAGGCAACACACCTGCATGTAATGAATGCAAGAGGAATGTTGTTGAAAACACAAAGGTGGAACAAAGTTGCAAGCTCAAGCATATCCACTTGCGATGAAAGCAATTTTAGAGACTAAGGCTATGAGGTGACGGTGCGACACGAAGATCACGCGAAGGAAGAGAGAGAAATAGAGAAGGAGTTGCATGTGCTGAAGCGACAACTCAAGGAATAACAAGAGCTACACAGACAAGAAAATGAGTTGCATCAAGAACAGGTACAGCAGGAGGTGCAACATGCATAGATGGATGAAACTGCGCCCACACAAGTTATAGATCGATCCCAACAGTTGGCATGGAGAATACAAGGTGAGAAGTGTTGTTGATCACATGCAAGGGAATTTAGCAGCATGCATGTCATTATGTGCACGCATGTGATCCCACCCATTTGGCACACTCACCAAGGCGAAGACACGAAGCAAGTCTGACCGGAGTTGAACGTGTAGTTCGACAAGTTGATGTGCATGGTCACCAACACACACTTGGAGATCATCACAGACACTATGCATCGGTATGTTGTTAGTTTAGCCACACTCAAGATGATGATGTGCATGCTATCAAATGAGTTGGACAGAGGGGCCATATAAGTGTTCTCAAATGCAATGAACACCGTCACGGACGACCAAGCTTTGCATCAGTTCGGCACCATCGACCATCACAAGGATGTTAAAGAGTTAGTCTTACCACAATGGTCTAAGTGTCAATGATGTCTTGCATGGCTTGCTCAAGACATTTTTTCTCACATGGGTACATGTGCAGATTGTATGTAACATCTTGTCAAGTGGAAGTTCAAGTGTCAATAGTTGAATGTAACGGTCATAGAGTAGTTGAGGAGTCATGAGGATAGATGAATGGTCACAAAGGGGAATGTCAAGGGTCACCCCACCCTTTGCTATAAATAGAACCTCATAACTCATTGTAAGGGTTGGTCAGCCAAGCTTCCGATAGGAGTATCTTAGAGAGAGCTTGGACAATATTGTAACAAGATTTGGCTTCTCCACTGTGCAGAGCTAGTATATCTCTTTGGAGGATCAGGTGGCAGCGCCTGTAACATTCCATTGTCAGAACTAGTGGTTGGTCATGGTTGTATTGTATGAATGGAAATTACACTTCTTAATATAACAGAGCCAACACGTCTCATTCATATGTCATATTGTATTTCAAATGGGGTAGCAAGCTAAGTGGGCTTGATTGTGGGGAAAAACTCCACAGTTAAGCGCGCTTGAGCCAGAGGAGTTCTGGGATGGGTGACCTCCTGGGAAGTCCTGGTTACCGGGTGCAAGCCCCGGAAGTGATGATTGATGCTATGTGATTCGTTCTCCACTTTTCACTAGTTTCAATCCCACTTCTTCACCCCTGTGAGCATCACCCGATGCAATGAGTGCTAAGTGAACTATTCAAAAATCATGAGAAATTAGTCAGTTACGACTACCTCTCATGGAAATGGTCATACGTTTGAATGACTTACTTAACGCAGTTGAATCCCAAAAATATCTAATATAATGCACTGCGTAATCCCCCATACTTAAATTCAAAAAGAGTCAAGGGATCTCTACTTGAATGGTTCATGAGGCACAATACTTGCTAAGGTTTGCAAATGGGGTAGCAAGCTAAGTGGGTTTGATTGTGGAAAAAACTCCACAGTCAAGCGTGCTTGAGCCAGAGGAGTTCTGGGATGGGTGACCTCCTGGGAAGTCCTGGTTACCGGGTGCAAGCCCCGGAATTGATGA
>APFE030034929.1:0-11094 GCA_000404065.3 Pinus taeda | reverse complement strand
ACGTGGCACGGCCAAGGGCCACCACGTGGCAGCCCGCGGGCCACCACGTGGCAGCCCGAGGGCCACCAAAATTTATGGTAAGGTAAAAATTACACTGTTGGGGTTCGAACACACAACCTCCACTACACTAGCCATGACCTCCACCATTAGACCATACATTGTTGCTTGTTATATGTACGATGTAGACATTATTTAAAATGTTTATGTTGACGCATTTGGGGGAGGGTTGGACCAGGGCCTAACCCCTTAGCACCCTAGCACCACGGGACTGCGGGTGGGAGGCCAAGGGCTAGGCCCTAGCCCACCCCCATAAGCGGTTACCATAATTGTTGACAACTCCCACATGTGAATACGCTTAAACTGCCACGGGGACTTAACATTATCTATCAGCCTTAACCGCCTTCATTGCGACCATTGACATGTGACCACGTCGGTCTAACCATTCGCCAAGTCGTCCACTCTAACCACCTTTTGAAACCACCAGCTCGACCACCTCATGTGACTGGGGTTTGCGGTTAGCATAAGTCGCAAGGATTTAATTGTCGAGCGGAGGAATTAAGGGGCCAGCGACGAGGACTGGCCCCAGGATGTGTGGCGGAAATGTGGCCACGATTTTTGGAGTTAAGGCCATAGAGGCCATTTAAATGCTCCAACAATTTCGCCCAGAGTTTGGTGGAATCAACGCTCAATTAGCAGATTTTGGGATGAAATTGTAGGATCGATGCCGGATTTTGGGGAAATAGTAGAGCGACTAATAGAAAGGCCAAGGAAGCTCATATCTTCTTTAGTTTTTGGTATTTTCAGAAGAAGGAAGAGTCTAGACAAGCATTTTTGGGTCTTATAAAGCTAATGGAATAGGTTTAAGAGCCGTTAGATCACTTCTAAAGAGACATTTTGCAGGTTTGAGTCTATGGGTGTTAGGATCAACTAGTGGGTTGAATTAATTTTTGAAGGATTTTGAGAATGGAGAGGACTCTATAGGGGTTTTCTAACCTTCATATGTTTTATGCAACAGCTGAGACATCTATTGTGTAGCTTATGTTTCTCTTTTCTCATTATGTCTTTGAGGAAAGTTCTCTTTTAGTACTTCAAGTGAATTGTTGTACTTGTTATGCTCATTCTCAAATGGAGTATGGGGTCTTGATTTGAGAACCCTCTTCTTGTTGATTGTTTCATGATTGGCTATAGGTTGTCATGTAGTTAGAGTGAGAGTTCTTTGAAGGAGAATGTTTCCTTGAAGGGGAAACTAGCCACTCTTTTGGTTAGCACACTTTATGTACTCTTTATCACTAAAGTATTTTGAGAATAATGAGATTGGGTCAAGCCATTGGAAGATGGACCAAGGAGATGTAGACAGGAGGGGTGAACTCCTTTATCAATTGCTGAGTGTATTACTGTTACGTTTTTGTTCATTTTTTTATTTTTATTTTGCTCATGAATTACATATAAAGACATAAAACTCATGTAAAATTTGCAATTTTCCTCATAATCCTTGAGAACTTTGTTTACTATTCTGAATTGGAATTTAGCACAACAAACACTAACTTTCCCATTCAGATCATGCATTAACCAGAGATTGCAAGTAGTGGCTTGAACAAAGCCATATGAATTTATTAAATTGTTTTTTCCACCGTAATTTTTTCCAGCATTTATTTTAGCCCTTAGAGTACAATAATTATATTTGTTGGTTCGAGTGTACATCCAATGATTTATGGGAAGCATTATCTAAAATAAATCTTGTTTTACGAATTTCGGTCTGTCGGAAACTGATTACCAAATTAAGAAAAAAATGCACATTTATATTGTCCATGATCTATTTTGGCCAAGAAATTGCGCATTTTTACTTTCCATGTTCTATTTTAGTGAAATTTTTGAGCATTTCTTTTGTTCTACTTTTAGCGAAAATTTTGAGATGATCATAGGTTCTTACAACTTCTATCCTGCAAACATACATTCAACATAGTTGTTTGTTATTTAATTGATGTAAAGCAAATTGAAAACCCTATAAAGGCGCATCAATAAGCCCCCATAGTCTCTTCATCTACAAACAATGCTAATATGGTTACAGAGACACATGTGATTTTTGGCTTTGGGCCTTTCTAGGTCAGGACAAGGTCCCTAATTGCACTCAAGCCCTCTGAGTCATCTGTGAAGAAGCGTGGGATGACATTGAAGGGTAAGCTGCAAGCGTTAACTTCCCATAAGAATAGGATTGATATTGAATTTGTATAATAAACAACTCACAATAGTTTACCCTCATTGTCATTCATTTTCAATATTGCTAAGTAGATTCCAGTCATGGAAAACTATAGTAGCCATTTCTTTGTAGATCAGCAAGCAATTTGGATGTAGGGGTGCAAATCATTTCATAGATGTTGGTGGTGAAACTTATGATCCTGCTACTGATTCTTGGCTGGAGATGCTAAACGGTATGGGAAATGGTTGGCATGCAAGGTTGGCAGGGACAAACTTGCATGCGTTGAAGCTTTCTAGTTCATTAGACTGTGGTAAGATTAAAATTTATGATCCCCATGAAGATACATGGAATATTCAGATTTAAATAACAGATTAATTGACACAAATCCTAAAGAGGGGAATTGAGACAAAACTTGATTGCGTGAGTAAGAGAAAAATTCACTAAGTGGATGACGTTAGATGAAATTTAAACAAACAAGGGATGTGATAGGCAATGCAGAGAGGTGGAGGCCATGATATTGTGTAGACAGAACAGGAAAATCAGAGGAGGTAATGGAGGCCATGAGGTTTTGTGTAATACTTAATCTCCGTTGTATGAGACCTTCTTTAGAGACCATTATCTGATATTGGTAGAACAGACACACTGACATATCCTAAGCAAGCAAGTTCCTTTTATTATCTTAACAAACTGCACGATTCTTACAACATAGCTTTTACTTGCAAGGCCTGGGACTAAGGGCTACAAACCTCAATCATTACAAAATATGTAAATTGAGCATTAAACAATACGTTACGACATGGATGGTTCAAATTAAATATGAAAATAAAACATATCCGAAGCAAACATGTTTCTTTTATCATCTTAGAAAAGTGCACGATTCTCAAAACATAGCTTTTACTTGCAAATCCTAGGGACTAAGCGCTATAGACCTCAATCAAGAAGAACATTTGTGAATTGGGCATTAAACAATAAATTTCAACAAGGCCAATTGAAAATAAATCTCAAAATAAAACATTTTGTCATTGAAAGATTTGAAAATCAAAATCCTGACGTGATGAAATTGAATAGCACTGTCAATGGCTGATGTGCATCCAACGCAGGAACCATAGAACACCAAACCCTAGGGCTCTATTTTTCTTCCTCTGTCTGTCTGTATAGAGGTAACTTTCACGTTTTCTCCAAACCCTTGAATCTACCCAATAAGAATGGGGATTTGGGGGTTACATATGTTTTTAGTCAATTCATTCAGAAGTTAGCAACCTATCAAAATGTTGGTAATGATCTTATCAATGTGCATGAGCTAGATCCAGAATCCTAGAGACATGATGGCTATGGAAAAAATCATGTATCAATGGAAACTTGTTGTGTTTGCTACAAGCCTGACTAAAAAAAAAATAAAAATCGTAAAGTTAAATAAAAATAGAAAAAAATAAATCATAAAGTTAAATAATTCTAAAAACAAAAATTAGTAACTAATAAAAATGGAAGTTACTAAATAGCCCATAATAACACCTCAACCAATCACTTTACAAATAAATAAATTCAAATAATAAAAATAAAAATAATAAAAATTGAATTCCTAAAGTTAAACTATGCATAAGCGCCATAATTTTTTGGTCAAAGACAAACTAATAGGCAGTCAAAGGAAAAACTAAATGCATTATACCATGCCTGCGGCATGCATAATAACTCAGAAAACAGACCCCTGAATACAAACCCAAAAGGCCCTAATAACCCTAGTAGATGATCGACCTAACCAACACGAACAACGACTACCAAATCTAAACTCGAGCTTCTCCCACCACACTCGATATATAGAACTAGAGTTTGCACCGGAAGGGCACAAAGACATGCCAGTAGGACTACAAAATGGAAGATCCTACTCTTAATGATACATCAGACTGAATCTTCCTAGATAAAACATTGGAAAACATTGCCAGCACATATTTGTTTTATTCGACGGTGTTGATTGGGAAAAATGTCCTTATCAACATTTGGGGAAATCCATGAAGTCAAGATTTGTATCTTAGATCTATATCTGTTTAAGTGGTGGTTCTGACTAATATAATGGGATTGGTTATCCTTTTACACAACAAGTGTATAATACAAGAATAAATGAAATATAAACAATAACTCTAAGATATGTATTGCATACATATTACTCTAATATAATGTAAATTATAAGCCTATTTAGTAAATGTACCTAGGTTTTATTGAGTTGACATGCTTTTACAATTTTCCAATGTTAATAATATAGATTAATAAGTAAAACTGGAAGTAATTCCCTTAAATGATAAAAGTAATATTGATTAAGTAGCTAATCCAAATTAGCTTTTAATGACATCAGACATGTAAAACCCAATTAAGTAGTAAGTTCTTAGAGTTTTGTGGCAAGTTGCTTACCAACTTTGATATAATATAAATGTTATATTTTTGTTCTCAAATAGCATTCTTGCAAGGCTTTGCATTTAGTTGAGGGAACATGAATTTGACATATATAAGAGCCAATATTACTTTGTATTCCATATGAATTTACATTGAAGTTATGTAACAACAATCTAATTTCATTTCCAGAGAATATCAATGAAATTAACTTGAATAACTACCTTTCCTAAAAAAAGGAGTAATTCTCTAAGGAGTCCTCACCTCTACTTATTGGGAAGCAACATAGGTTTTTTGAATCCTCACTTCAATTGTTGTTGGGGATTTTTAACTAACAACTTACCAACTATAAGAAGAATATATAAAATAATATATTTTGTTAATTTAGAATTTTTTTTCAAGACTGTACTGTGGTAAAAACACACCCCCCTCTATTATTCACTTAATTCTCATTATGGGGACTTTTTAACTGAATGATTGGTCGTATTACTATTTGATTACTGAGAAATTGGATTGCTCCAATGAGTTCGATTTGTTTTTTCTATCAAAACTCTTTTGATAGCATTTGGACATTTGGTTTGCAAATAACGCCTAATTAAAGATTGGATGTTTTTCACTATTTTGGCAATATATAATATATTTTACCTTTTATTATATAAACTTGTCTCTTTGTAAATAATTAGTTTTTCTATAAATATTATTTTTTTATTTTGTATCATGCATTCATAGCCCCCAAGACAAAGCCTTTTATTATGTAATGGCTTAACGTTTAAAAGTGGATTTAAACCTTTCGCATTTCAAATGTGGCCATAGCCGAAGGCTTAAAACAAGTGGCGCACACACACACAATCTATATATAGTATATTATATATTATATAATATCTATATATATATATAGTAATATATTATATATATATTATTTATATCGATATTATATTATATATATATATATAAATATATTATTATATAATATATATATTATATAATATTATATATATATTATATCAGAGCTATATTAAAAATATTCAAAGTTTGAACTCATATTTATATGGCTTATGGCATATATTAGAAATTAATCCAAACATTAAGTCCAACCATATAGCTGATGGGAGGACCCACTTGCCACATCATTCCCGCTTCCAGCAGGGTCAACTGTTATCGGAGAGTTTCGTCTGAACATGATTTTAAAAACTCCGATACAACAATCCTTCAGATCTCCGATAGCAATATAACCTGCTGCTCTGATATGTCGATCCACCTTGCCTCTCTGACTTCCGATATTCATATCCCTCTCATTGTCGATATTTCGATATCGCATTCCCCCAATATTATGATAATCAATCCTTTCGACCTCCGATATATGACATCCTTGATACTTTGATATCCTCATATTGTTGATCTTTGATTTGTTGGACCTGATATGGTATTGATTTTGGTTTATAAAGATATGGCGCCCACTACATATCTGAGCTCTCGTATGTAACCACGATAGAAATTGTCGATATTAGAAAATTTCTGACACACCTTTGTGCCCACCACTTGTCCGCCTACGTCATCACCTATGATAGCACTAAGCTCATGCCACATATAAATAAATAAAAACCACTTAATTAATTTAAAAAGGGTCTCATGCAATAAATGATGTTTTATATGTGTTATAGCATTTTGACATGTTTTTGCCATTTTAATAAAAGATACTCTATTTACAATTGATTTTATTTTTTGTTATAACTGTTAGGGTCCTATAATAATAGGATTCATAATTTTGAATTGATTATGTTAAGTCTTGTAATATTGTACATACTTTTGTTTTCTGTAAAATGTTTTCCATATTAAAAATTAAAAAATGTAAAGAGGGTATGTCCTAAAAGAAATATCAAAGGACAAAAAGAATAAGAAAAGATAAAAAAAAGTGAAAAAATATGAACCCCAAACAAAAACAGATAATGAAATTGTGCAAGTCTTATTGCCACTACTTTTTACTTTACTGTGCAAAATAATGGTTGTGTGTAGCTTGTCATAAATGCCACGACCCATGATAGTCAAACTGTTTAATCTTGACTACTTCATGCTTTAAATTTCATGTTTATAGATAAAGAATAAAGATCTAGCCAAACTGTTCAATCTTGGCAGATCAGTAGTTAGGTAGAGAAATAAAATGTGTTCATAAGCTTAATCTAAGCCATTGGAAGATCTAAGGTTAGAATTAGATAGTTTACTTTTCAAAAGAAAAGGGAAGAAAGGGTTTGCTAGCTTAAATGCACCCAATAATGTGATGAAAAATGTTAGGGTAAGTAAAAGGTAAGTAGAAGAAAGGTCGCAGAAATACAAAGTTGATTGAAGCATAAGCACATTTATCATGCTTAATCCTATGTGTTAGTGTGCAGGAGAAGTTATGAGAGTGAAAATATGTTTACAAGCTGATTTGGTTAACTTCCCCTCATTTCATTTCACCCCCCACTACATACTTACTAATTTCACCATTATCCCATCATTTCCTAAAAAAATACCCTTTTCCCTTCATTTGCCCCTTGTTTTCACACATTTCCCTAGCAGTTTACCCTCCAAAGTCATTTCCTAACCCAAAACCCCTTTTCCCTAGTGTGAAACCCATTCCCCTTGAAAAAATACCCTTTTCCCTCATTTTAACCTTGTTTCATTAATTTCAACCCTTTTCCCTAGTCATTCCATTTGAAAATCATCCCCCCTTATTAATTTTATTTTTTCCATAAAAAACCCATAAAAACCTTTATCCTAAGTTTAAATCCCCCCCACTCTGCATTACTTTATTATCTCCTTCATTCATACATTTCCCGACAAAACCCCTAAAACCCATTTAACCCCTAAAAACCCTTTTAGCCTAAGTTTTGTCTCCCTCCCACTTTATTTAAATTGACTGCGGAAATTCACTAATTCCTGATATAAAAACCTTTTAACCCACCCCCTTGGTGTGGTTAACAAAGCCTCGCCGCAGTTAACCTTGATCCCACTCCATAAACCTGTGCATTATACTCTTAACCCGACCACTTATTCATTAAATAATTACAAGTTAAGTGTAATTATCCCTTGAGCCTAGCTAATCTCCACCTAACTGCCCTTCGTGCATCTTGACCGTGTGATAGTTGTTAGATCTATCACCCCCAGATGTAACGACGTGCATCCATATCACATTCATTTCTTTTCCGAGATTTAAAGGCCCGAGAGCATGCAAGATTCGTGGTTTTGCTCGGGCCCCTTTTGGCTACGTGGCGGCTCCACGCTCTCAAGAAAATACCGCTCGATGGCCAAAAGCAATGTGATGGCCTCCGAAACCGCCTCCCCACGTAAGCTAAAACCATCATTGTTCATATTATGAATTTCCGTGCCAAATTTATCCGTTACCCGTTAAAACACCAAAGACCCTCATTTTCACTCTTTTTTCCCGTTCACATAGTGAAACTTGCCTAACCCTTCCGCCGCCACCCTGAACCTCTGCAGCCCTCTTTGATCTCCGATTACCTCCTGAACACCTTTCAGAGTTCGTCCTCAGTTATTCCCAATTCAAATACAGCCTTCGGTCACATCCTCTCAAACCTGGATTTTATTAATGAATTGTTGTATTTTGCAGGTAATTAGAAGACCAAGAGCTTGGATAAACAGTTTTGATACTAGTTCCAAAACCTGTTTACTCCAATATTGGCAAGGAAAATGTACTCAAAAGCATAATTCAGAAGAAAAAAAGACAATTATCATAAAGCAGGAAGAAATCCTTTATATAGAGGCAATAATGGTTAAAACACAGATGAAATCATTTTCACAAGCACAGTAGAACATTCTTATAAACTACTCTCCAAGCGACATTTTGTATTCTTATAATAAAAATAATTTTTTACTAAAAACAGAGAAACATGAAAGAGTGAGTAAGATTTACTGTAATAAGTAAAAGTAAAAGTAGGTGACAGAGCATTCGTGGTAAAAGAAGTACAGTTGAAAGACAAACAGAGGAGGTAGATGAAAGTGTATCAGATGAAAGATCATAAGTAAATATGACATCCAGCGTGAAGACCAAATAACCAAGCATCTTAAATGACAAAAGATCAGAGAATAAAAGGCAGCAGAACCTAAATAACAGTGACAACAAGCAACAGTTCAATAGCTGTCTCTATCTTTTTGCATGAAGATATTTCCTTTTCCTATATTAGTTCTCAATGCAGTTTGAGATATTTTGTAAAGTTCTTTGGTATAAATACTTCATAATTCGAAGTATTGAGTGTGAATTGTTATACATTTGTAGAGTTATTTTGATCTTAAACCTAAGGGTGATTGTACCAAATTTCAAGTCAACAGATTGGAGCAAGTAATAAAAAGATTGCATTAGAGGATTCATGAGATGAGTTATTGCAGTGAAGTATCTTCTTTGTATGATTTTGTTACCTTCTTATGTGTTTCATAAACTTAATTGTTCTCTAAATTTGAATGAATTAACTGGAAATTTAACTCAGAATTTGTTTAACTCTGTTTTGCACAGTTAGTCATTTATATGTTTTCCTCTGATGCCCAGATTTGAGAACCCTTAATTTCTCTCCCATCTGGTTGACCTCTTTCACTTATCTTCATGATCCGGCCTAGGGAACCCTTAATTTCTCTCTGTATCAGATTGGAAACCATTTCACCATCAAACCTTTGAGATCTGTAGTAACTCATCTATCTTGCCCTCTAGACACTGTTTTTAGAACTTAATCCAACCTTGTTGGTCTGACATTTGACTCTATAGCCCAATGGTAAAAGCCAACCCTTTTCATCTAAGTAAGTGATCCCACCACCCAAATTCAAATCAAAACCCAAGCACAATCATAACTAGTCTAAAATTAATTAACTAAAACAAAGTTAAATCATAAAGAGAGAGCCCTCTCTAAGATTAGGAAGGCTAGGTCCTGATCTCCAAAAGTGGTTTGTGGTTACCTCTATCATTTCTTTTTCTGACAACTTTGAAGAAATTTTGGAGTGACATCATTGGCGACCATACTAGGGACTTCGATCCTTAGTCTCATAAAACTGTAAGGAAAATTTAAATTTCATATTAAGCCCCTTAACGTCATTTTCCGAAGTTGTTTTGGAAAAATTTCATAAAAACAGTTAAAAAAGTTAGAATTCTAGCTCCTAATAAGATTCATTGTATCCAGATCCAAACCCTCCTACTATAGTTGAGGACCCAGACAGAATTCTAAGAAAACCAAAAAAGGTATAAACTCAAGCAAGTAGTAGCCAGTTAGTTAAAGCAAACTCTCTCCCTGACGAGTTGTCAACTTTAGAGGAAATCCCTTTTGATTTGTCATTTGACCTCTCATTATTTAGAACTAAATTTGAGAATGCCATTCATGAAACAATGTTAGACCCTGAGTTTGTTCAACTCATTGAATAAAAAAAGGGTGATTATCCATCCAAATTTAGATAAATTTATCTTGGAGACTTTTGATAAGTTAGAAGCTTTAACCTCTACGTTGATAAGCAATATAGATGATGCTTACCTTCAACAATCTGTTGATCTAGCTGCTCTCACTGCTGCTGTTGCTGAAATTTCTGCACAATCTTCACTCACTGTAAATACACCTTCATTTACCATAGCTTCACCAATAGTAACTATTGTTCCTTAAGAAACCAATTTCCTGGTTGTGCGGAAATTGTGGTTAAGACATTAATAAATATTATTTACTGTCACTTATTGTTTGTTGTGTTCTCAAATGAAGGACCTGGAAAACTTGGTCTTTAACTCTTAATACATGTATGACCAGAACATCTTAGAATGCCATTTGTTGCTAGATATAATTGATGAATGAAGAAAGTTTGAAGGAGAAGATAAAGATAATATGCTAGTCTTTCATAGAAACTACTATCTGTAACTTAGAGGAATTATGATAATAAGAACTGAATCATAGACAATATGCTAGTTGTCATGCGGAAAGAGTTATTTTTGCTGACAAAACTAACCTCCCTAGGAGTCTAAGACTCTCTAGTGACAAACAAGACAATTAATAGCAATCCTTCTCTAAACATACATTATTCTATGAGAAACCAAGTGTTTTTCGATCCTACCTCAAGTCCAACGCTTGTTGCAGCAGTCTAGCCTCGTCGATCCAGATGAGCTCCTCCTTCACTTTGAAACCTGCATACACTAACAATCAAACGATTACATAACACCTGAATATTCCATAAAACAAGGCATATTCAACATATAGACCAAGGAGTATATGAAACAATTCATTAACAACAAATCATTGAGAAGAATGGACTTATTTGTATTAAGGAAACAAAAAAGAAACCATTACAACCTGAGCCTTGGTGTTGTGCAAGTTCCTCCCAGGGTCCAGCAAGAGTTTTCCTCTACTTTGACAAGCTCACCCACTTCCAAATGAAACAAGAAAGGATGTAATCTCTCCTCACAAGCTTACAATGGAAGTCCTAATTCCAGCAACATCTACCCTTTGGAATGTTCAGCTTTCAACCTCCCCTCCCTTGGCCCAATGCCTGTATTTATA
>APFE030034927.1:116952-138929 GCA_000404065.3 Pinus taeda | reverse complement strand
AAATACTTGGTCATTTGCATCATGGTATCTTGAATATTATACAATAAATAACCACTCGCCTCTGAAAAGGAGCACTTAAGTAGTAGGATGTATGCAAAGGATGTACATTGCGGAAGTACAAATAATCCACATTCCATGACACATGCAGTCCTAGAAAGGATCCACTATGATGTTTATGGACCTTTCTCGACAACCTACACTATCAGAAACAAATATTTTGTCATTTTTATTAATGACTTCTCACGAAAGTGTTGGATCTTCTTCATGTGGAAGAAAGATGAGACATTCTCCAAGTTCGTAGTATTCAAAACACTAGTTGAAAAACAAGCTAGCAAAAAGGTGAAGGCTATGTTGTAGCGGCTGCAACACGCTCTAAAATTTTGGCCTGTACTTAAATTTCAGAGCCTACTATGGATATTGTGATCAATCGTTCTTTAGTCACTTATTGGTAAGTTGATGATCTCAAGCTCCCTTTTTTATCTTAAGAGTCGTTCATGCTTTCATCTTTACATAGAATGTGTCATATTTTTCCATGGGGGTTATCGCTTGTCATCAAAAGGGAGGTTTTTTTTCTTCAAGGGGAAATCTTTATGAGAATGGGTTTTCCTCACCACATAGACATGTTTCACATGTGTCGCCTTTATCCTCCCAAAGTCTATCATCGGAGATGCACTTACCGCAAGCTGCCACAAAGGTTGTTGCATTAAGTGAAGTATGTGTTATATGTTCTGGATGGTCCATGTTGTATCCCTAAGTTTTCAAGTGTGTGATCATATTAAGTTTTATCATTGTTTACATCAATTCCACTGATTCCACACTTAGCCAAAATTCGGAGTTTCCTTAACAACCTAGCCTCATCCAACTTTCATGAACTGCGCACTTCACATATGTAATCCTCAAGCTTTTCCCTTGCTTGTTGGAACTGTGCAATGCTTACAAATCCCAACCTCCCTTAGCATTCAAAACTACATAGTGGTTTCCTCCAATGTCCTTCCCTCAGCGGAAACCCATTGTCTCTAGAAACTATGAAGTTTTATCCCTTGACTACCTAGCCTTCCTTGCATCTTGAAATTGCGTAGATGTGTCCTCCCAGGGCCTCATCCCATAAAAGTGTCTTGCATCCTAAAACTTTGTAAATGTGTCTTTCTAGGGCTTCATCCCATAAAATTTTCTTGCATCCTAAAACTTTGTAAACGTGTCCTCCCAGGGCCTCATCCCGTAATAGTCACTACCCATTGAAACTACACAATTACGTCTCCCATGGACCATGAAGAAAATTGACATGATAGATGACTCTCAAGGAGCTGAGGAGAAAAGCAGAGCAAGGAACCCAAGTTATGATATAATATTGGGACCACATGAAAACTCCATCTGATGCATACTCTTTGGAGGCTAGCTATGGAAAACAAAGCACATCTATCAAAATACACCTCTTACTGTAGCTTAAAAGTTTTATTATCATTGTTGTATCATTCTGTCTTTGATGACATGCATGGTTGCAAGAACTGAAAGTCATTCCATTTGTGTCCTTTATGTGTCTTGCTCCCTTTCATTTGCTTATTACATAGCTTAGAAGATGAAGAGTATTACCACTTGTTTATTTAAGCTATGGAGGTTGTGACCAACGTGATCTTATGACTAACTAGGCACGATGCAAGGCATCCTAAGTAGGATGAAATATGTTTGATGATATGTATATAGTCATTACACTCCGTTTTATTAATCCTTGCTTTGTATCTTACATGTGGCCTCACTTCTTGTGAGATTTGGCTACCTGCTTCCAGTAGTATCTTAGCTCTTTCCTCACAAAGCAGGGGAAGGAATTTCCTTCAACCTGTTTTCATCAAGGCTCTTCATAGAAAGTATAGAGCTAAGAGAAGGAGACATGGAATCTAACTATCAAACTCTTGAAAATACTTTGCATTTTCGAATCTATCCAAACGATTAAGCTACCACTCAACAACAATGTCAATCTCAAAAGACTCAAGAAACATCACATCTCTAGATATTATAAACTTCTTATTCAATTCATCATAGATATGGTATGCTTTGGAGGCATGAGTACCCAAAGAAGATACATTTGTGACTCCTTGCACTGAGTTTTTTATCTGTTCCTTAGGTATGAAGGCATAATAGGAGGAACCAAAAACCGTGAGATGCCTCACTGAAGGAATGTGGCCATGCCACATTTCATACAGAGTCTTGTTTCTAATAGCAAGAGATGGACACATATTCTTTATATACACAAAAAATAGAACCACATCAACCCAAAACCTTATGAACTTAACATTTGAACTATGCCAAGTTCATAGTGGAAGTAATCATTCCATTGAACTATGTGTTGAAAAATGCAACAAGAAATTCTCAACTTAAGTTTTCCTTGATTAAATTGAAAAAACTCAAATTTTCACATCAACAGACAACTTGGATGATGTTAACTTGTGTGACATGGCTCGTGTCATCTATTTTACTTAGCAAATTTGAGTTGGAGGAGTTAGAGTTCAATTTTTCATATGCAATTGCTAATTTGTAGCAATAAAGGTCAATTATCTCAGATTGTTGTCAGTTAAACTAGTTCTAACATTTGGAGGAACTAGAAGAAGGTCCTTTAAGTAGCGAGACTTCATTCAAACTCAATGATCATCCAGTTAACTGATCAATCAACCCAAAATAGTTGAGGCATGTAGAGAAGTCAAGTTCCCTAAGATTGGTGGAGATTCCAAGGAAGTTTTAATTTCTTGTAGCTCACACAGTTGCAAGAACTTACTATAACCATAGTGGGGGAGGTAGCTTGAGTAGGAGCTTCTTGTGAAATAGGAGAGGGAATGATTGTTGGAAGAATTAATATCCTACCAGCAATTTTTTTTCACCACACTTCAATGTTTTGGGCAGGGTTTTTGAGGGTGGATAATTTTTTCTGATGCTTTTTGGTCATGCACATCCCCAATAAGTATCTTGGGAGGTGTGTAATAGTTCCTTGCATGGATGTCCTCACTAAATATGATTTTGGAAGTTTGTACTTGTTCCTTGCAAATTTATGTTTCTCAAGGCTTAACTACTTATGATCTTAGGGGCTCACAACAGTTCGACAATTTATGGCACTCTCCAAATCACCATTCCTAAAAGGATCCAACAAAATGACCTGAGAGGAAGATGAAAGGGGAACATTCTTATTGGAACTAGCCTAGAACTAGTGGAATTGGTTGGTCCCAATGGTTTAAGAGTTGTACTAGCCTAGTTTGGTGGTTCAAATTGGCTAAGGTCGGTCTTGTATTTCCCTCACCTTAAAACACCAAAGTGACTAGTTCTCTACTAAACTGACCAATTCTAAAGAATGTAGTGCAACATATCTAATGACCAACAAATATTAATTTTTTAATAAAAAATACTTAAAAGGAAAAAAAATATCTTAACCCTAGGGCCCTGCAAAACCTAACCCTAGTAATTAATAGTAATATTTAATTTTCAAAGTTAAAGTAAAAGTTGACATTCTCCTTATGTTTCCTTTTTGAAAAGTAAAGTTAAGGATACTATCAAATTTTACTTAAACTTTTAATATTAACATTAATTGTTTCGGGTTGTTTCAGAGTGGTTCCAACTTCATTCAATTTTGATAAAGTCAAATTTTAGATCCCATTCAAAACTTAGTGGTCACTATTTGAACCACTTCTTCATAATGAGTCCTAGACTTTGACTTCCAATTTTCATGTGCATTTATTGCATAATCATATTCCTCATGAGACTTTGCAACATAAGCTAATATTTAATCCATTGCAATTACTTGACCTAGCTTAGAGAACCATCAGCTACCCCTCCCTAGTTGCTCCTCAACATTGAGATTTTCTTCGGAAGTAGGCATTCATTTTATCCATTAGATCATTTTTCCCACAGTGACAGTCGAACAACACCCCTGCCAGCATATGCTTGATAATCCATCTGATCTTTACTGCCACCTTATTAACAGTCTTAAATCTTGTGTCTCCAATCTAAAAGAGGAAGAACCAGAAAGGGCATTCTTGGCCCCCTCCTCAACCCATAATATGTTTAGCTTCTCTCTTGTGCTTACACTCTAGTCTTCTCTTAGCTTCAGAATGACGAATCTTAAACACAGTCTCATGATGTGCATTCAAGGAGGCATAATTCACCCTTGCTTGCATCAAATTACTCCCCTAGAATTTCCTTTACCTTTACATGCAAGCATATATTTTCCTTGTGGAGGACTCGTAAGCTTCCCTTCCCTATTTCACCTCCCTCTCCTACCCTCATGAACTTGATAAGATGAATTTAACCAATCTCACTGTATCTGAGAAAAAAAACCCATCCAAATGGGTAGATTGAGTTGAGACCCTTTTAGAAACTAAATCCATCCCTCCATAATGATATGTCCCTCTCCAACGACATCATCATGTTGTCTTCAAGATCTATGATTCCCATGATCACCATAAATTTCCCAGTCCTTAACTTACATCTTTGGTAACCTCATCATTCAAATCACTTATACTTTGTGGTATTGTTGCTTGTGTTATGATTTCCTTTAATGGAAATATCTCCCTAGTAGGCACGAGTAACCAAATTCAAGTTCTTATTGAACTCTTTTGTTAACATACTTAATTTTCATTCATACCTATTCAGTTTCAAATTCTAGTGTGGTTGGTTTGCCAGTTGACTATGAGCATTCACCAAGTGGTTATTGATGATCATAGTTAGTTTAGAGTGAATGTTGGACTTTTCCTTGAAAACCAAGCCCCAAGAATATGCAATCATCATGGAACATTTTAGAGCTCATACTTTTCTAAAAAGGAATACACTATTTTCATTCATCAAGAAAAGTTATATGAGAAGGAACCATGTGGTTATGCTTTTCAACATTTTCACCTACATTTCCTATCTATCGTTTTCCTATTTAATGGGAAAGTTGCGTTTTTGGGATTTTCAAATTAATGTTCTACACAGGTGATGTTCATCTCACATTTTGGTCTACTTCTAAAATCTTGTTTGGTATGTGCAAAACGAGCATTGGTGCAGCTTTTAGTGGTGCAATTTTTAAAGATATGCAAATTCTATATTGATTTAAGACATGCAATGTTCAATATCCACACGATACATTTTCTTGACATTCCATTCATAAATTTGAAATTTGTAACAAGTATAAATTTTACAAATTAATTATTATATTGATTATTATAAAATTGAAGACAAAAGAATAATAATATATAATGTAGGTTTATGTGAATGGAAAATTTTAAGGCAAAGGAATAATTATATAATGATAAGTGGACCATAGGGGTTGGGTTCCTTACCATCTATATATTCTATATAAGGAGGGAGAAGAAGGAGAAGATGGCATCACTTTTGCTTGTGTAATTGAGGATAAGGCTAAGAAGAGACAACATAGTAATGGATTGTGCGTGACTTGTTTTTGAAATATCAGGAGCAATAAGGTCTATGGCTAGGTGAAGAGTAGAACTCCAAATATTTATTGCAATAATAAATCTCGAGTGAATAGAATGTCATATCTACATAGACCTTTGCGAGAGTACTATATTCTAGGTGACGATAGAGTACAACATTTCCTTATTGGAAGTAATTAAAATTTTATCATGGTATAATTTAATTATAAATATTTAAAATGCTACATGTTTACAATCAATTTTATAAAGCGTTATGGGCTTCTTAATTTTTTTTCTCGAATTTTAAATATTGAGATAGAAATTTGTAATGAAAATATAGTGACCTTAATTCCTTCTGAATGCTATAAGTATTTGCTATGTGTATTTTTTTCGAATCGAATAGAAATATGATCAACTTTGTTTTTGCTAACGAAAAAACACACAAACATATTATTATATAAGATTTTTTTTATTGTTAACAAAATTATTATCAGCATGGTTTATTTAGAAAATAAAATATATTAAACTATATAATGGATTATTAAATTGATAACTATTTAATATGGGTTGACTTATCGTGATGTTTCTATGGATCATCTTATGATGTTGTGGAGTATTTAGAAGTCATGTCACTACTACATCAAGTTTTCATGTATCCTTCTCATGTTAATACAAAATAAAGTAGAGAATGGATGGGAATATTTAATTCAAGATACTAAAAATGGGATCACAAATTATCTTAAGTTTACACACAGTATATTGACAATGTATCCATGTGAGAAGTACTAGAGTAGAGGGATTGGATCAACCAAGCCTTTTCAATATATGAAAATATTAGGCTTCAAGAGTTCATGTGTTGTAGTGATGGATGCATTAAAGAGGGACAATCAAATTAACTCAAACTACTAGAATGGGATAGTGATGGGCGAAGGTTAAGTTGTACCTATTATGGGAGCCTCATATTTAGTATCTCCTTCGTCTATATGTTCTCCTTAGGTGATGGAATTTTTTCACAAAACTATTTTGAGCATTAAAATTTGTTGATTGCATAGTCATCTCGTTTCATCAATAGAATTATATTTCTTGATAAAACAAGTAGCAAAAATCCTATTGATGTGTTAGGATTCAAAGTAATTTTTCCTTCCCCTAATATTATTTTTTAACTTGAGGAGGTGGAGGATTTTGAGGATGGAATATTATGTTCTTCTAAGCAATGTGAGAAGGCCTTGATGAAATTTAGGGCCTAAATAGAGTAACTTGGTGAAATATATAGTTTTTCAGAAAAATATGTTGATATTGCTGTCAGTATCTCATATGGCACCTCCTACCTAACCTAGTCACACCTAACCTAATAATAGTAAAACAAATTAATGTATGAAGTTCCACTTTAATTCTTCCCACTAAGTTTTACCATAATATTAAGGGACCTTGGTAAAATAATTCCACTGATGATTAGTCACAACATTCCGGTGTAATAATACTTATACATACAATAGAGTACATAACTCCATATCAATTACTAACCTTTTGTATCTATGTGGATGATATTTTGGTTATGGATGCTATAATATCTTGGTGGAAAGATGTTTGGATCCATATGACCATGGTGATAATATTTAACAAAATCCTGATGTCTATTCATTAATTTCATGTGTAATTAGTCACAACCCAACATGCACACTTGTACCTAGGATATAAGATTATGTAATCCTTTCTTGGGTGACTTCATTGTCAACATTGAAGGAAACATTTATACTTGATAGTTGGATTTTTGGATGCATTTCTTGGATGACTTCATTCTTAGGGTGGAGTGTAGTACTTATACGTGGGACCTTGGTTTATGTATGATCCCTTTATGGACAAACTTCTTGGACTACTTCGCTCTTAGGGTTGGGGCAATGCCCATACGCAAGAAGTTGGCTTATGGAGATACACCATAGATTTAAAATTTGAGAGCAATGTGTTTCAAAGGGGATGAAATGGTGGGATCCACCCTAGTGATATAATGTGGTCCATAATTGTTAATAATATTATAAGTATGGTGGTCATTTAATGTGATGTATACAAAGTTTGTTATGTTAGTATTAAAAATTCATACTAGGTAGTTTTCCTGCGATAAATGTAATATGGCCTATTCATTAGCATAGGCACCAATAGTGGTTAAAATTTAGGTTTTATAAATGAATAATATTTGAGTCCTCCTTATTGGATTTGTTAAGTATAGTGATTGCATTTGAGCATTAGTTCATTGGGAGGTTGCTCTTGACGAGGAAAATGAACAAGAGTTTATCTTTCCATAAAATGATTACCATACCCTGTTAACTTACCTTGATGGTTTTGGATTCAATGAAGTAAAATGAATTTTTATCATATTCTTAGAGACATTACCCCTTAGAGGCATTACCCAGCACTGACATTACCCCGCAGTGAATTCATGCATTGGAAACTTATGGAGACATTTTCTAATCCTCACACCTGTCTTTATCTCAGGAATTGGATCTCATCAACGATCCAGGACATAGATGCCCATTCGACGATGAAGGTTTTCTTGAGTTTGGTCATGGTAACTACCCGCCCGATCCATGCTGGCCGAGGTTCATTCGCACTATTTTATATAGGGTTTCCAGACATCTTATCCCTCGCAAGTTCTAGATATTTGGCAAGGTAACCTCTGCACCCTTCCTTGCAAAATTTTACCGTCGATTTCCATAATGGAGATGTAAGGTTTTCTAATGAACCTAATAGTGTTTATGTGCTAAGTTTCCAACTTTCAATTTTTTTTACTTGGTGTTATGACACTGATATGCAACAAGAAAAAGCAACTTGGTTCTAGTTGTCGGGGGTAATGGCTTGAGCAGAAAGAGGTCAAAATCAGGTATTCAGTATTAACCCTCTTTGGGTTACTCAAGACTACGTTATGGCTCGATATTATCTACAAAATTGATGGAATGGTTATGATATGTTACCTACAATTCAACAACCCTCCTTTTTAAAATGCTTTCGGTTTTGCGTAGGTGTTCCATGGCTGACGAATTTCCAGCAGTCATGCTCAAGATTATATTACTCTCCATTTTCCAAGTATTTCATAGACTTATGGTGACATGAAGAGTCATGATTTGCTTGACCTTTTTCCTTAAAAGTGTAAATGGTTGTAATGGCCACTTGAGCCTAAGAGGCTATTCCAGTTTTTGATCTCCATTGACACATTTGTTAGACTTGGTTATTAATTTTGGGTTTGTATTGTAATTTCCTTAAGTTTTGCTCCTTCTCATATAGTTAGGGTTTTAGAAGGAAAATTAACTCGGGTCAAAACCTTTTTATTAATATACTTGTGTCGAACTGTGGCGTTATCGCTTCAACACAATTAGAGTGACTTTATATGGTTAATAATACTAAAATCCTAATTGTTTAATTGTTACAATAGTTTCTATATTGTGAATGGTGTTACCACGTTAATCGTTAGAAGGGTTGAAACTGAGAATTCGATTAACTGCCTTTTAAGATTATGAATGTGGTTCTTATTATTATTTGTTACTTCCTGCAATTGTATTATTCTTTACAATGTTGTAGACATGTTCCTCTTGAATTTATGGGGTTGTCATAATGTCAATTATATTTGTAACAAGTTATGATATTATGTATTTTATTCTCGATTATATTACATGTTGCCTACATTATTTATTTTTCTGAGCTTTATACCCAACCTCACCCTCCATTTAACATTCAAGACTTTGGGACTATCTTTTGGCTAGGCCACTGTCAGGCTAGGCTAGAAGACTAACCAAGTTTCCCTACTAGTCTTACTCATTATGTTTTCCCGCAATTCTACTACCCTTTTTGTTTTTCTATTTCTTTATTAGTCAAGATAGATTAATTCTCGTCGGAGTCATTATCAAGATCCTTTATTTGGTTTTCCATCATACAAGCTGTGATTTTAGTTTATTTCACAGAGAATTAATAACAGTCATAAAAGGAGACTCAGTTTCTACAAATTTATATACTAAATATCTACACTTACAGTTTCCTTTCAGTTATCTTCACATAACACTAATTCGATTTGTATCTGGTTATCAATTATACATCTAAGTCATAGAGTACTTATCTGAAGCCTTGTGAGTCTACACAAAAATTTACTCCACCTTCTAGAAAGCAATGTGGTTTCCTCCGTACCTCAAGATTATCCACATACCAAATCTTCCCCTGTGCTCTTCTAATAGGCATGATGTTCTAGGACAACCTAATGTCCTTGTCAACTCTCTCTCATCTCCCTTGTCATGTTTTCTAGGACCTGTGTATCCAACAAGAAATTTGGGAGATGAATGCCATCAAGGTAGGAAATCAAGGAGTTTTCAAGTCATTTATTTAGGGTTCCCACTAGCATAGTCCCACCATATGATCCACCCAATCCTTAAATTGGGGTCTAGTGCTATTTCAATTAATTATTATATGATCATGGTGAGCCATAATTCCAAGTTAAATGTTATGACTCTTCATAGGATATTATTGGAGATACTTGAGGAGACACCTCTTTTGCTAAAGGGTTAAGGAATGATTCTGACTTCAATATTGAACCATCAACCATATCCTCAACATATCAAACCAACAATCAAGAAGACAAGTGAGATGAAGCATGGGCATCCTCTCTCGCCCACATTGTTCAAGATATATATATATATATATATATAATATATATAATATATTGAATATATATATATATTATATAATATATATATAGATATATATATATATTAATAATATATATATATATATATATATTATATATATATATATATATAGTATTAATATATATATATATATATATATATATATATATATATATATATATATATATATATATATATATATATATATATATAGTATATATATAATATATAAATCTATGAATGCCTCTACACTCCACCAACTGTGAATCAATAACATTTTGGGCTACCCCACTGTCCACCAAGATGGATACACGTTGTCCCTGCACTGTGCCTCTGATTTCCAAAATTGCAAAATTGGGATTTTCAATGTCAAAATTTTAATTCATGACTAACCATGCAGTGGAAGGCCATTAACACAATATTAAGACAGAAAGAATGAATAATTGACACAATACCAAATACAATACATACATTTAGTTTTATCTAACAAGGTATCTAGATGCTAATTGAGCAAGTTCAGACGAAGAGAGAAAGGCAATGTCATGATACATTGTTCAATTTGTAATCAAGAGCATTATCTTGGATAAGGGAGAAGTACGTTAGAAGTTTGGTTTACCCAATCCAGAACTTGCACACTTTGTTACTACTCTTAAAGGCATGTCATGATGGTTTACTCGTTTCACATCATGCACATTTAGTTGTGTCTATTAAAGGCATGTTAGTTCAATGACAAAACCAATGGTTTGTCATCTTGGTCAGCGTAGTGAGTTATGTGTTAATCATCTCAGTGAACAACATATTAGGTCAATTAGCTTAATCATTGACATGCAAATTCCATTGTGACTATTAGTGACATGTTAGGTTGGATATTAGCATGTATTTTTTATTAACATTATCTAGCAGATTAATCGAATCAACATGCATGTTTGACTACAATTGTGGTAGATATGTTAGATAGGTCAACCCCATCAACAACATTTATGTTTAATTGCACATGTTATAGGCATGATACAATGGTCACTTGATTAGTAACATGTACATTTTGGTTATCACTATTAAAGGTGTGTTAGGTTGGTTAACTTGATCAACAACTTGTATGTTTGGTTACAATATTAAAGCCTCACTTGATTGTTTAATGCAATAAATGGAGTGTAAGTCTAGTTACCATTTTCGAAGGCATATTTTGTTGGTTAAACTAGTTAACATCATATATATTTAGCTATGATTGTTAGAGCCATCCAAGGCTACTAAACCCATTTAAGGTAGTGCATAACGTCAATGGGGGCTTGCTTATTGCATTGTGTGTGAGTATAGTGTGTTATTTTTTTTTTTTTTAGTTGAAGATTTTTAATTAATCAAAAAGTATGTACAAGGGCATCAAAATGCATGTGGCCTCACCCCGACTGGGTTTGTTGACCAATGCTATTACCATGGTACTGATAAAAAGAAAAATACCCAACTGGGAGACCCACAACCTTATAGGTCTTACATGCCAAAAACCAAAAAGAAATAACAAGATACCAGTTACCATAATTAGTCATCAAAAGTGATAGAGGCAAAATTATCTAGCCCCATCGCTAAAGGAGGAGGTGGGCGGTAGAGATAGTGGACGTGAGTATAGTGTGCTACTATTTCCCCACATGTGCCACGTGACATGTTCACCCTTCATGGACTGAATTGCCTTCTTAAGGGGGTTTCTTATTGAAGATGGGGCTATGTCTAAGTCTCAAGTGACTTTAATAGAATAAATTCAATTTCATTGTGATTTTTGAGCCAAAGGGGTGCTTTCATAACTTTTGAGATGCTTCTACCACAGTGCAATGTCTCAAATAAAATAATCATCACTTTCTTGTGTTCATCAAAAACATTTCAACCCAAAAGAAAAACATATGTCAATTTAAGTTAAATAGCCCAATGCTCACTGACCCACAACACCAAAATTTCTAAGTTTATCTCCTTGCTTGTGTTTGTTGGGGTTCAACCTCATCCCCCCACCATAGGTCATTTACTCCACCATTACGTACACATGCATATCTCTAAAAAGCATGCGAAACTTAACCATTTTCATGCCTTACAAAAGAATTTCAAAACATTGTTACAGTCACACCATAAAATATACATATTTGTAATCAAGATTTTCTAAAGTAATATATGGTACTCTAAATTACAATCTACTACTACTTTGACTACCCGTACCCTACCCTTCAACCCCATGGAGATTCTTGTATGGATGTCATGACCCTCTCCATTTTGTAAATATTCTCTTAAATTGATCTTATAACACCCTCCATTAAAATCATTACATGCCTGTACATGAGAACCCTTTTCCTACCAAAGTGGACCAACCAGTACTCAGAAGACTCTAGTCACCCCAACCCAAGTGGGAGGAAATCTTAGCAACACAAGGCGGGAGCTTGCAAACCTTGGCGGGTCCCATTCCCACTCTCTCAAATTCCCCGAGAAAGTGAAAAAAGAAAATTGCAATAGGAATGAAAAATTCCCAATCCACGGTGAGAAGGCTAAAAAAATTAAGAGAAATCAATTGTGACCACACTGGTCAAAACACGGTCGCTGCGTAGAGTTTATTTTAACCCAAGTAAAAACTGGGATATTTGAGGAGGACAACACGTAGGAAAAACAAGGACTCTAGAGTGCACATCATGATGAGATTGAAGAAAGATGTGTGAGTTCTATCTCGACTTTCACGCAGCAGATTCAAACTATGAACATCTTGACAATTCCCTAAGCGCGATCATTTAGTTTTTCGAATTCGCTGTAACAATATTCCCTTCTGAGTTTTGTGGGAGAGCTACAAACTCAGGTGAGTACATATGTGATTGTCAAAAACGTATCTTTATTTCTGTGTATTGCAGTTATATCACTCATTGTCAGTGCAAATTCATTTTTCCCTTTTTCCATGTTGTATGAATATGCACCCAGGGTCCTTGTTATTTGCTAATATATTTGAGAAATCCATGATGGGTTTATGTCGTAACTCCCTTATATGTTGGTCTAAGCCATGAATTTCATGTTTTATAGTTTCATCATCCATTTATGAGAAGGTTTATTGGAAAAAAAGTCTGTTGGGTGTGTGCGACTAATGTCAAGGGTTTTATTTGGTTGTCCTATTAATTTCTTGTTTAAATGCGTACCATGCCCTTTCGATGTCTTGAGGTGTTCTTCATTCTCTGTACAACATGAGATGATTGGGATATGGCTGTTGTATGAAACATGATATCGAGTATTTTGTATTCCATCTATCTTTTCTTAGCTCTGGTTCAATAAAAAGGACGGCAACAACATTTCACTCTTTTACTCAAATCTACTCCTCCGCGCTACCAAAGCATACTTTTATTTGTTCGACAAATTTTAAAACCATCCCTAGTTCAAGGGTTTCCAATTTGCGCTCCAGATTTCCATACATATTTAGGGATCTATACTCAGCAGCTGAGCCGAGCCGTGTAATGGGTGTGATGGGGATGGGGTCTCCAATTACACCACATGATGTGCTTTCATCTCTGATGAACGATGGCACCTTCAATGCTTTCAGATCCGAAATCATCAACGAGTTGAAGACCAATGTATGTATTTAATTCTTCTTCCATTGTATTTTACCCTTTCGATCACGACCTGTTATTGTTTTGGGAATCCACAGTGTGTGCACTTCGTGGATTTCGAGGTCTTAATATAGAAATCAAGCATTATAGCAAACCCTCTTCATTTACGTTGTAATCCAATACTCACGCTAAGCATTAGATCATGTCTTGTTATACATATTTGTGAGGGACCGTATAATGAATGACTCTCATGGACTTGCTTAACCTCTACTAGGGAAAATAATTTATATTCTACTCATGACCTAAGAGACATTAGAACTTTTTCTTATATTCTTCTCCACAATTACAGATTGAGGAATTGGGAAAAGCAGATACAGTAGCAACATATTTTATTTTATTTATTTATTATTATTTTTTTTTAACCAGTGAAGTTCATGGCTCAGATGTAATTCCATTCTTATTAAAGATCCCCATTCTCACAGTGAGGTGTGCACTATCTTCATAAATATCGTTGGCCATCACATTATATAGGGTTAGAATTTTATGCTTTATGGTCCTTGTGACTTGGGTAACTCTTCAAAGCATCCTCACGAAAGAAATTCCAACAATTTTTCTCAAATGAGGGTGTATGAATGATAAAAGTATTTTTCCTTCACAGTTTATCTGAACAACTGTGTGAAATTTCTGTGCACAGCATACATTTTGGACTACAGATATGAGTCCATCGTCAGAAGAACTAAAGAGAAACAGGGACGATACGAAAACCTATAAATATGTAATCAATTTAGTTAATCCAGGTACAAGGTCACTCAATCCTAATGTGTTTTTAGAATCTTAATTAATTATTTTAATTTGGGTTCTTAAGTGTTTCCTTACTGTCAAGGACGTGAATTGTTGGTGCTCAAAAATGATGAAGATCTGGCTTTTTTTAATCCAAACTCAATGGTTTCCCAATTAAATATTTTTTCGAGTCCAAATTGATTCCTCAGTCTAGATCTTCTTTTGTGAAATTTGAGTGGAGCAGCACCTCTCAGTCTGATTGGGCTCCTAATTGTCACCATTTGTTCTGGAAGTATGACCGAGACTCTCAGTTCAGTTGTTTATAGTAGACAAAAATAAAATGAGAATGAGTACTCAGACTCTCAGGTCATTTATAGAGGACAAAAAGAGGCCAAGTTTAGGTTGGGCAAGTCTTTATATTAGTATATTAGATGTAGATATATTAATATATTAGAATATTCTTTTGTGAAATTTCTGTGGAGTAGCACCTCTGAGTCTGATTAGGCTCTGAATTGTCACCATTTGTTCTGCAAGTATGACTGAGACTCTCAGGTCATTTGTTTATCGTAGACAAAAAGAAACTGAGTACTCACACTCTGAGGTCATTTATAGAAGACAAAAAGAGGCCAGGTTTTAGGTTGGGCCAGTCTTTATATTAGTAGATTAGATGTAGATATATTAATAGATTAGATGTAGATTAGATGGAAGAAGTATCAATCATTCACAATGAGATTCTTATCACTGGGATTGTAAGATGGGTACCCCAAAGTGGCTTCTATCTTCAACCCCTTCCCATGAGGTTCGAACTTGTAACCTAACATGGACTAAACTCCATGCAAACCATTTGGTCTACAACTCATCGGCTAAAAATAAAATCCACAAACATAATAGGCATGCCACTAACATAATAATTGAATAGTTACAACGATGATCTGCTTTTTTACTTCGTAGTCAATAGTTAATTATACTTAGTTGAGACAATTATTTTCTTCTCCTCACATTTAGGATTAATTGTGAAGTTTTGTTTATGAGAACATTAATGTTCTTTCATAAAGACAGTCCTTATCCGCCAAAGAGAGACTTTGATATACCAATTTGGTGTTTGTGTGGGCCATAAGCTTAAAAATAGATTATTATTATTATATAAAGATTCTCTGGTACGGTATGTATATTTAGGTATACTTTAGTAGCAAAAAATTATTACTAAGAGGCTCAAACCCACATAACATCTTGGTTTGTCTCGGCCATAACCTTAAAAATAAATTATTATTATTATATAAATATTCTTTGGTAGAGTATGTAAACCTCCATATACTTTGAACCCTCAACCTTTGGGCTCATGCTAAATCATAAGTTGTTGGTACATTTGGATTGCAGGTTTTTGGATATACTCATGGTGTTATAATATTAACCGAAAGATTTGATCACGACCTTACTTAAATTGCTCCAACATGTTAATAATTCACCATAATTAATAATAATAATAATAATAATTTATTTTTGAAATCACAATCAAGTGAGTTACCAAATTAGTATATAAGTAACTTGCTTGTAAGACAAAGGAGAATTGAACTATTAAAATTTAAGAAAATCTAAATACTCTGCCCCTCTAAATTAACTATAACCCCTTATTAAACCATTAAACACATTACTCTCAAATGTTTTTAACCATTAAACACATATTTTTCTCCAATAACAAGACGGTGCTCAACCCACACCTTGATAGACACATATCCCTAATACATATCGCACCATTTGTCAATTCACCAATGAAATTTTCAACGGACGTGATTGGTGAAGGAACTTTAAATTTCTTAGAAGTGTTGTGTCTCGAATATTATTTATGAATGACATTTTTGTCATCCTTGAAAAAAAGAGGTCGAAAGTCAGAAACCAACCAAATCTTCGGGATGGGGTCTTCGGTTCCACCACAGGATGTGCTTTCATCTCTAATGAATGATGGCACCTTCTATGCTCTGAGATCAAAAAGCATCAACCAACTCAAGACCAGCATATGTCTCTAATTCTTCTTCTGTTGTGTTTTAACCTTTCGATGACAACCTGTTATTGTTGTGGGAATCCACAATGTGTGTGCTTCGTGGATATGTTTTGATGTAGCCATCAAGAATTATAGAAATCCCTCTTTGTTTACAATGTAATTACGTTGTAAATCGTTCCCCTTTTGAAATCAACTCTCCTCTAAAAGAACTTTTACATTCATGGGTCATTGATTTAAGTGTTTGTTAAAATTGACAACTAGGGCCAAACTCCATGTGGGTCATATTATTAATGGCAGCTGATATTTTTCTTGGATCCCTCTCATCGAGCGGTGTAGGATTGATATAAAGATCATTTGATTCTGATAAGTATTTATGGAGATATGACTTTATTTGTGTTATGGGACAATTCGTCAAGGTCGGCCCACAACCAAATAAACCCCTCATGTGCTCAACGTTTTAGTATAAATAGAAGAGGTCCTCAAGTCATTTGGACTCACTCACACTCGTGTGATCTCTCTCTTCATTCTTGTTTTGGTTTTATGAAAGAGAGATCTAGAGGGAGTGCCCTAGTCTAATATGTTGTCCTAATGAAGATCAAATCATAGCCATGGAAGTAAAGGTTATACGCTGCCCTAGAAGAGATGCCCTATACCCTAACGATGTCATAGAGGAGTCCTATACACAACCTCTTATACAATACCATGGAGATACCTAATTACAGTCAGGGAGTAGCCCTAGATGCGGAGGACAAAGGGTATTCTAGGAGTGTCTATGCTGCCCTAATTTACAGTCAAATGCAGTCACGAAAACACTATTAGGATAGGCTAAGCAAAAGTCTATCAGAGACCCTAAGACACTGTCCTTAAATTCCCTTAGTGTTTTCCTAGGAGAATTCATCTAGATGTAGAGGAAGGAGGGTCTTGTTAGCCCTAGCTGCAGAAAATAGGAGGACTGATGCAACCCTCTAAATGCAGTTGAATGATTGTATAGAGGAGACCTAACTCTATGGAAGACATGCCTTAAAAGATGGCAAGAAACGGAAGTCAATGTATGATCTAATATGCACTTATGGAGAGCACAAATCTGCTGATGTATGAGGCTCTGAACTGTAGTCTCAAGATGTCTCTATGGTGCCCTAGGCTGCAGTCATATATGCTGCAACAGGAGGCACGTATATGCAATAAAGGGGAGGCCTTAATCCACAGTAAAAGGGAGCATCTAGCCACTATCAAGTAGACCTAAGAAGAGGCTCCTATCCACTATCCTGAAAGTGCCCTTAATGTTTACCAAGGTGAAGCCATCGTAGAAAAGAGAAACCTTAGAAGAAATGAGGAGGTCTGGCCATAGGCTCATGGAAGACCCATGAACTGTCTCTCATCCACATCTAGAAGGGTTGCTAAGTCACAACCGAAGGAAGCTTCAGCATAGATGTAGGTGACAACCCACTACTGTAGATGTTAGGACTATGATAAAAGTTGTTCCAAGTATGAGAATTCTTGCAAGTGGAAGTCACAGTCATAAGGTAAACTTGTGTGATGAAGGAATCTGCACTCAGGCTTATCTCAGACCATGTAGGGTTGGCTTCAAATGATTGGATGCTAACATTCTGAAGCACTGATGATTATAAAGATAGTTACTTCTGTATTGATATGTGGTAGGCCATATACCATAGCATCATAGCATGGGTCTCTTGGAGCAGATCTATTGGTCAGATATTATGAAGGAAGAATAATACAGCCACACGTGCCCTCATCAGATGAACAACTCTTCATTGTCAAGGGACATGCTACAGTTCTATCATTCATTGAAGACTGTCATGGAAATTCAGGATTGCATTTTAGATTAGTCATCATTCACAGAATGATGGACTTAGTGTTGTTGTCATAAAATATCAGATTTATGTATATGTACTCTCTCTCTTTGTTGAACTATTGAAGAACATATAAGAAGAATTTATCAAGGGTTTCTACACATTGGGGTTTTTCCCTGGCTAGTGCCACATCTTAGGTCCTCTTGTCTTGGCTTGTCTTCTATGATTTATGTTTATGTTCTACCTGAGTTTACTTTAATGCTGATGTGATTGATAATCTGGAAAAGATATTGAGCTAACTGTGAAAATTGAAATAAATGGCTCTAAGCATACAACATACCTAAACTTAACAGTGTTAGAGGATTAAAATAGTTTCAACCATCTGATTAATTGGACCGGTATTAAATTAGGACTGGTATTAAATTAGCTAAAATTATATTAAACTAGTTACAGGACGACTAGCCTTGCTCGACACTACTTCTTGCTCGGCCCAACCCTTTTTCAGCACTACTACTTCCAGGTGCTTCGACTCGACCGCACTTCCTTGGCAGGAGGAATGAATTCATATGTTTTAGGTAAGAAGGTAAGAAAATTAGTATCCCAACCTATTTTTTTTCTTGTTACCTATCCCTAGATTCGACCCAATATTGTTACCTTCCCCCCAGATTCGACCCACTGATGTCTTGACGTGAGAGGGTTTTTGTAATTTTCTTGTCAATGTATTCTGCCTGGCCAGTGCTCCTCTCATATTTATTCTAAGAAACTCCTGAATCTTGTTGCCGATATTGGGTATGGCTATATAACTAACACTCGGATACGACCCACTCTTGTTACCTGTCCCTGGATTTGACCCACTGACATCTTGATGCGAGAGTGTTTTTGTAACATTCTTAGCAATCTATTTTGTCTGACCAGTTCTCGTCTTAGATTTATTCCAAGAAAGTGTTGAATCTTGTTGTCGATCTTAAGTATGGTTGTATAATTCATAAATTTTGTGATTTCATCAGCTACATCTCTCAGATCCCTAGAGATTGGAGTTTAGAGGCAATTATTCAAGTGTAAAACTATTGATGCTACTAGGCTTTTTTTTATTACTTTGGTAAGTTGAAGTTCCCTATTTCTGGCTTTGCCTGCCCTTCAAGATTGGCTTTTAATTGTTGTTACACAAAAATATCGTCACCTTGATTATTTGCAGTCACTATGAGTCTATCATCACTTGTCTTATCTGGCGCTTTTGATCCGTTCTCACTGGATCGATGGGATCCTGGGAATTGTCCATTTTTGAAGGACATAGCGCACTTTCCAAGCCAGGATGTAATGCCCATAGCCAACACTCCGGTCGACTGGAAAGAAACTTCCGACGCGCACATCTTTAACGCTGATCTTCCAGGTATTGATCATGTCCAATAGAGGGCATTTTTTAAGTTCTCCTTTTCTTAATAATTTGCTGGATTAGTAGCTATTTAGCGCTGTAAATTTGCCATTTTGCTGGATTAGTAGCTATTTAGCGCTGTAAATTTTCTTGGCAGGTCTGAAGAAAGAGGAGGTAAAAATAAAGGTGGAAGACGGCCGAGTTTTACAGATCAGTGGTGAACGCAAGGAAGAAGAAGCGCAAAAGAATGACAGGTGGCATCGGATTGAACGATCTCATGGGAAATTTTTCCGGCGTTTCCGGCTGCCGGAAAATGCCAAAATTGAAGAGGTAAAGGCCACAATGGAAAACGGAGTGCTCACTGTCACGGTTCCCAAGCAACTTGAGACCAAACCTGTGGTTAAAGCCATTCAAATTGACGGTTAGCTGTCTAAGAAAATATTTGGATATGGCGGCAGTGCGTATAGGGGTAAATATTGTTGGGCGTTTGTGAAGGTTTTAGGGTTGGATATAAATTACTGAGTGCGATGAGATGGTGGTGTTAAATGTAATGTTTTGGCTGCCCATAAAAGTTTGGAAATAAAGAATTACGCACGAACATTTTTATGTAGTGTGCTTTTTACAATGTCAAATTAAATAAATAAAATACTTTGAAATTAGATGTAGATGTCTGTTTTAAATATGTTTTTTATAAAATATAAATATGTTTTTATAATCTGACCTCCTAAGCAAGTCTCAGACCTCATCTCTTCAAAATAAGCTTTGGAAATGAGAGAAAGACATGAAAAAGCAATGTAACTCTTGTTCCGCACTTTCTCTCACTTTTGCCTGCGGGCCCGCACCATTTGTTCAGAGTAGCTACATACTTATACGCTCTGTATGTAAAGGGGAGGGTGCGTACCCCTGTAAAAGTCAAAAGGCGCAATTTTTATCTTAAAAAACTCACTTTGGGTTAATTCTAGATGATTCTAGAAGAAATTTTGACGTGGATTGTTCGCTCCAAAGTGGTTCATGCATCCCAAAAGAGAAGGAGCTAATCCCTTGTTAGGAGGAGCTATCCCTTTGAAGGAGGATTCTATCCCTTTGAAGGAGGACCTAGTAACTTCCCTCCATTGCACTATAAATTGAGCATTGGGTCAGTGGCCAGAGAGGTTAGAAGCTGAACTTTTGAGGGTAAATGCTAGTGAAATCAAGACTTCCTATTTGAGCTTAAGAGGAGAGAACACATACCTTTTTGGCTTCATTAGGGAGTGAGTGAAGCTTGTCAAAGTAGAGGAGACTTCTTGTTGGACCCTGGGAGGAGCTTGTACAGCGTCAAGGCAAAGGTTGTAAAGTTCTTCTTCTTTTGAATTAATACAATCAGACTCATTTTTCTCAACAAGTATCTCATGTTATTTGTTTCATGGACTCCTTGACCTTCATGTTAAATATGTTTTATGATATTGGTTTTTCAGGTGCTATTTTATTTGTTTGCCTTGTTTTTGTTTGCATGTTCGCGACAAAGGAACTCATTTGGATCAAAGAAGCGAGGGCATCCCCAAACTTACGTTGGACATAAGGTAGGCCTTAAACGCACTTGTTTGCCATTATTTGTAAAAGCACATTTAGAGAAAGATAGTGTCTGGTTGGTTTGCGTGTCATTAGGTCTTCTTTAGATTCTAGGAAGGTCTATCTTGTCCACAAGATCGATTCATTCCGCGTGACAAAATGGCGACTCCACTGGGGACTTGATTGTTTTCCTTGTCTTTCTTTGACCTGAGAAACTTGCCTTTTTGTTTCTGTTTATGGCTTGTTGTGTGTGGACTTGGGTAGATTTAGTGGATCTAGGTTTGTTTTTTGTTTTTCATTACTTTAGGAGAATTATGCAGTCTGTGCTTGTATCACAGTGCATACCTGTACGCACTTTTACTTTGCGCACAGAGCGTACACGCACCTGTGTAAACTCTGAACCTGCATACCCTGCTAAAATTTTGAAAATGTTGAATTTTACTTTTTAAATTAGTTTTATTTTAATTTAGTAGTTGTTATCCTCGGCCCGTACCTGCATGTGACTTGTTGAAAGCTTTCCTTGGTTTAATTTCATTTGTGTTAGGGTTTTAGGTGAAATTCTTAGGAGTTTTGCTTGTTGGGTTTTTTTTCGATTTGGTTGTGTAGTGGCTCTGAGCTTAGAGGCTGTAGGGACTTCAGATCACCTTAGTGTCTACCAGCCTTCTTATGAGTCTGACCATTTATGAAATCTCCCCTTGTTGAGGAATCCGTTTTCAGTTTTCTCTTTACAAAACTTTGAAAAGCTTGTGATTGAAATTTTAGATTTTCATTTTCAAAAAGAAAACAAAATTGGTTGTTCTTGACTTATTTGTGATTCTGGACAAATTGGTCCTTGGTTTTCTTATAGCCAAGTAAA
>APFE030034927.1:13417-77424 GCA_000404065.3 Pinus taeda | reverse complement strand
ACTACATATCGTGACCGTAGGATTGTAAGTTACAAAATGTACAACGGTAAAGAAACACACTTTACCTAACTCTATACTTAACTCTATACTAGACCAAGTTGAACTTAACTATTCCTATGTGTCGGAATATCCTAACACTTGGTGTGGCCCTTCTTTCATCTTAGCTTGCCTGCATATCATCCTTTTCTTGAATCCCATGAATGGGATTCCCAATGAGACATCTGCTTTGGTTCATGAACCCTCTTTTGAAGATTCCATCATAGGATCTTAAAGACCCTTGCCTTGCAAATGTTTCTTTTCCTTTGATGATGGAGGTCTTCTAAGATTCTTAATCATGATCAATTTTCTTTCATCGTGGCCAAGGTCCTATACTACGTATACTCCTTCTACATGAATATCTTGAGCTATATCTACCATGCTCTTATATTCTAGAAGATGTTTCTAACCATGCATTTTGTTCTCATTATAAATGCTACTTCTACATGAGTATCTAGAACTCTATGTACTACATGCTTCTAGATTCTAGAAGATGTTTCTAGCCATTATATATAGAGGTCTGTCCCTCCTTTAGGTCGACTTGAAGGCTGATTAGAAGGTCGACTTGAGGAGTGTTTGTAGGTCGACTTGCTGTCTTACTTTGGATAGCTTCTTTGTTGGTGCTTTGCTTTGGAGAAGAGTCTTTGATGGTGCCTTTGCTTTGGAGGAGACTTGACTTTGCTTGGAGGAGAGTTCTTTGACTTCTATACAAACACATACATGATGCAACATGCCCTTAAGGTCTTCAATATTTTCTTTTGACTATTTGACTCACCTATAGCACTTAATCAATTTTTAAAGGGAGTGGACAACCTTTATATATAAAGGTCTGTCCCTCCTTTAGGTCGACTTGAAGGCCGATTAGAAGGTCGACTTGAGGACTGTTTGTAGGTTGACTTGCTGTCTTACTTTGGATAGCTTCTTTGTTGGTGCCTTTGCTTTGGAGAAGAGTCTTTGATGGTGCCTTTGCTTTGGAGGAGACTTGACTTTGCTTGGAGGAGAGTTCTTTGACTTCTATACAAACACATACATGATGCAACATGCCCTTAAGGTCTTCAATATTTTCTTTTGACTATTTGACTCACCTATAGCACTTTAACTTGCGCTAGACCTATTTCAATAAGCTAGAAACTCATTAATATATATTATAAAAGTAATATTTCTTTTCTTGAATAAATACAAATATCAAAAGTACATTTATGAAGACGAACCTAGTTACATTTCCTTCAACAACACGGAGCCAGAAGGGCCAGCGCAGAAGCTGAAGTTGCCCTCCACGCAGAAACCCGGAACTGCCAGAACAACCGGGAAGGTTGATCTAGTGGGTAGAAGAGACAATGTAGCACTGATGCAGGGCCAGTGCAGAAGTAGCCGGAGTTAGCAAGTTTTGCTACAGGATTAGCAGGAATTTGCCGGATGAAGTGAGGTAAAACTCACTCAGATTTTCCGCCATCGTATTTTCTCTGTCACTGGTTTGCCAGAAGGGCAACCAACATTTTTATTTAGAACTACTGCCTAATAATATAAAACCCTTAGAGTTGTTGCACCAGTTTTCCCGTATTGGGTCTTCCTGGGGACTAATTTTTCCAAAAATAAGTGTCTTATGTGTTAAAATTTCTAAGTATTACCCGTTAGAAATTTTTTTGTATTCTCTGGTTTATTTTGCCTACTTGTTTAATTACTAACAAGTTATTTAACCATATAAATACTAAAATAAACACAATAGAGTCTCAACCATCTACAGATCAACAACTGAAAGAAATAGACAAACACACAAGGGACATCGTTATTTTTGGACAATCGTCCCCAGAAAAACCCAACTTGGAAAAACTGGTGCAACAGTTTTGAGGATTTTATTATTAAGCAACTTTTCTTGAGTACACTGGGTGCCAAACTAGCTCACCCGACAGAGAAAATAATCTGGTAGTAATACCTCTCTTTGGAAGCAGATATTTTGAAAGTCTACTCCACGAAACTCCCTCCAGCACCTCTCTAAGGCTCAGCGTCAGCCCTCCTGGCCTCTGCATCAGCCTGAAACCCTCTGCGTCAGCCCTCTGAGGCTTTGCATAGCCTCTTTGTGCCTCTGCATCATCTCTGTAGCCTCTGCGTCACTCACACAGGCCCTCTAGCCCTCTGCGTAGTCCCTACTGGCCTCTGCATGGATCCTTCTGGCTCTGTGTCTACTTCTCTGTGTTTGTGCTAGTCTTCCGGCACTATCTCTACCTCTCTACCTTGCACTCACTGCCCCTCACTGCAATACTGATCACTGGTTCAATTTCTCTTAGCAAACCTCACTGTAAAAAATCAAACAGACTGATCACTTTGGTGTATCTCCAACCAACCTTCAAGCCTTCTCTTATACTTTTTCTATTGAGTCTTCAACGGTCGAGATTACATCTCTAATCAACGACTAAGATTAGATTTGGCTTGACCCATGTCATTTAGAACCTTCTAACCCAGTTTTATATTAATACCCATTAATATTTTTATTTTCGTAAGTTTAGACTTAGGAACCCATCAAAAATATTAATTATTTTAATATATCTTTCATCGGGCAGAATTTCTCCAAACCATTTCTGGGTCTTGGAGATCTCATGTGCTTTAACGTGTCCACCAATTTTCATGGCTAGAGCACATCAGATGCTACCCCAAATCAACATTATGTATCTTATTCTTTGCTCAATTTTCTCTTTCATGTATTCAAATATTAAAGAAGTGTAGGCTGCAAAAGTAATTTGCTTCAGTATTCAGAGAATAACTTGATAATATATATTAAAATCAAGTAGGTGAAGTAGATTCAGATTTGCTATAGTAGGGGTTCCTTGATGATTAGGAATTTTCACATCTATCCCCTTCCGCAGACCTTGTGACAGTTTTCATGAAGAAAGTACATGCGCCTTTGCTAGAAGGATCTTAGAGGAAGGTAGAAATCAACAAAATAATGATACAAGTCAAGATGAATCTAATGAAAATCGATGTACTAATATGATTTCTTCGGCCTTCGCTATAAATACCTTCAATGAAGAAAAGGACCCCATTACTTAGGGATATGGTAAGAAACCTTCTCATGATAAGCAAGTTCCCACTGAAAGATACAAATTTGGTTTAAACGTGGATTAGGCCACATGGATAAATAGCATTAAGCTATTTGTCCTAGTACTTGAACTTTTAAAAATTCCATCTCAGCAAGCATCTTTCTTCAGGGTTTTGGGTATTTCTCAGCAAGGCAATATTGATAACTCTAAACACGAAGGATCATCAACCACTCTTTCTTAATTTGGACATAAATGACAGGTTACTTCACAATTGCATGTTGGATTCTAGTGCATCTACAAATGTTATGACCAAGAAAGTCATGGAACAATTAAACTTAAGAATTTCCAGACCATATCGTAACATTTGTTCAATGAATTCTAGGAAAGTTGAAGTCCTTGGTGATGTTAAAGATCTACAAGTCTTATTCGCTGATTACCAATATAGAATCGTCACCATGGATATCACAATCATTGATGTGCCAAATGTATGGGGAATGCTTTTCTCAAGGAAGTTTGTAGCTGATTTAGGCGTGCCCATTCAAATGGATTTATTGCATGCCACTATCCCTGTAGCAGCAGATGGAATGGTCAGATTGTACAGAGAGGTAGAAAGAAGGTACAACGTGGAAGTCCCAAAGAAGTTGGAAAATGGTGAACAAGTTCTGCGATAGGAGCATCCGCCTCATTTTGAATCAGAGATATGTCAGTTTTTCCACTACCAACCCCCTCCTCCAGGCAAAAAAAGAAAAAGATTTCAGATTGACAGAGATATGCAGCGCAATGATGAGCAGTCACACCCACCTAAGAGGGTCAAACTTCAACAAGGGACATATGAAAATCAACCAAGTGATCTACTAGTCAGCGTACAATGCCCGAGTTTGTTCCTCGTCGATGACATATGATGCCATGGGCATCGTTTTGTATAGTATTTCTAACCCTACTTCCTTTCATTTCATGTCGTTAGATAGTTTTATTTCACTATTTCAGTTTGTTAGAGTAAATTTTTCTCTTCCTGCGATATTTTCTATATATGCATGATAATTTCAATGTTGAATAGATATCTATTTGATGGAATTTTGTTTCCTTGGATGCAGGATTCTAGGATTCTCATGTTACTTCTTGGAAACAATGTGTCCCAATATGGAGCCAGATGTTGCACTCAAATTGTCAAAGTTCCAAGGAAGTGGAAGTACTAATTTTTTCAGCACATTCAGATCACATGTCAACAATCTATGTGTCATGTTTATCTCATTTTGCAAGTTATGTAATGAAAATGATCTTAGTAAAACCTTCAGTCTATGTAACAACGTAGGTAAGCCTATAATTTTAATGATGAATTTCATCCTAGGAGGATTTTTAACCTCCTTGATTACCTGTGTTTCTAAACACGGCTAATCAGAAGAGTTTTTCTCGTTCAGCTTAAACCCCAAAGCTAGGGTGAAATTTATTGTCGAATTATTAGGTGATTCTTAGTGTTTTTAGTCGAGTCTGATGTAAAAGTGGTTTGTGAACAATTTAGGTTAGTTGGCTTAATTATTTTACTACAATTCACTTGGTTTACTAGATCATATTGTGTCGCAGATGGGTTATGTGTCTTGAGGGTCTATGACAAATGTGTATTCTCTCTTTGAGTCTTGTAAATGTAAAATCCTCTGTATTAAAGGGTCGGAAAAATATTAAATCCCTTCATGTGAATTAATTAATTTTTTCAGGCAAAATAAAATTAAATCCTAAGCTAGAAAATTAATTAATTAGAGTCAAATTTAAAATTGTCTTAGGAAAATAAATTCTCCAAATGGAAAAATTCGTGGGTCTTAAAAGAATCAATTTTTAAAGGTCCTCCACCAAGGGAATATTCAATATTATGTATTTCAAGGAAATTTGGACCCTTGGACCTTGGTGGTTAAGTCAAAGTCAATTTTTTGAGGAAATTAGCTCAAAATAATTAATTTTGAGCTAATAAAATGGAATTAAATGATAAATTTGAAAATTCCTCAAAAATAAATAATTGAGGGCCAAGGTTGAAAGATCTTGAAGTGTTTATCAATGTCCAAGATTATTTTGACAAGGATCAAAGAAACTCGCCGTTATTTTTCCATTTGGAGTATTTATCTATAAATTAGATTCATTCGAGTCTCTAGCATCTTGATCTCTGGCTAGAATATTGTTGTTGAAGCATTTTTGTAAACTACTGTTCCACTGGGAACTATTTTTTGTGCTGTAATAAAAGACTTTGGGGTGCAACTCGAGGTGTTCTTGTTCGTTGATCTGTGGTATGTATTGACTACGGGTTTCCTATGTTACGCTTTATGTGATTATTTTGAGATAATACACAGTGTTTGCAGGCACTCAATCCTTGGTCTCCAAAGTTCACAAAATGTGGGAAAGGATCATTTTGCTTGGATCCTTAGTTTTTATATGGTGAGCATAAATTTTCTGAAGCATTTTTAGCCATTCATCAAAGGAAAAATATTATAAAAATTATTTTCTCAAAATTCATATAAAAATCCCTGTATAATTTGTAAAATAATTTTGTAATTTTAATTGTAAATTATTTTTCTAACTTGGGTTGGGGTTTTTAGATTTATTTTGTATATATTTGGGGTTTGGGTGTTGTATTTTTTTTTTCCAGGTTGGATCAAGGGATCAAGAGGAAGAAGAGCTAGATCTAGGTGCTTGAGGATAAGATCTAGTATCTAGACAATTTTGCAGGGTTATTCAATGAAGATTTCACAACAAAATTCAGATCCGAGGAAGAAAATATTTTTCAAGGCAAGGATTTTCATTTTTCGAGTCTCTTGGGCCTAGATTCGGCCTCCTCAGCCCCCTCATCAGCCCAGTAACCCCCTGCGTCAACACTTTTTTGCCCTTTAGGGCTGGATGTGAGGCTGAAAGGCCTCCTCTTTCTCCCTCCTTCCCTTCGCAGAGGGTTTTATCCCTTCTCAAAGCTAGCTGTAGCCTTTTGGGGCCTCAGCCTCCCTCTGGAAGGGTAGACGACTGCCCTTGAGGGTTTGTTGTGGCCTTTCGAGGCCCAAAACACTCAACGTCCTCCTTTTTGAGCCTCGGTTACCCATGCGTCATGCCTTTGAGGCTCTTTCTACCCCAACGTTGACCTTTTCTGGCCTTCTTTAGCCTTGTTGACCCTTCATCTATCAGCCTAGCCTCGAGGGTTGAGATCAAGCATTGATCAAGGCAAGCCGAGACCAATTGTATGAATTGAGATTTGTCAGAAGAAGCAGAAAAATTTCTCACGAGTGACAGATTTCTTTGTAATAGATCCAAGTTCTCAAGAACAATCAATAAAATACCACATCAGGGAAGCCGATTTTTCTTGTTGGGTTTTCGAAGAAAACAAGTGTGTCAATTTGTCTGCGCTTGTTTTTATCTCTAGTGTTTTATTCCACTAGAGGGCAGATATGTGAGGCCATGTTCAGCCATTCTAGAAACAATTAGAAGGTTGAAGTGACAGATTGGACGGATGGAGATGCAAGCTTTCTAAAGTTGCAGAAGCTGCAGTGATCAGTAGAAGAGGTGTCAAAGAGCCTACCAGATGTGTTCAAGTTACACAGAATGAAAGGGTTGAGTAGAGCACTCCTTCAACAAGTCAAGTGTACTTTGTTCAGGGAAAGATTGGCAATCATAGTTGTTGACTCTGAGCCCTAGTTTTCCTTGTATCAAGATTGTATGTAAGGGCCATGATCCTTGGTGCAAGATTCCTACGTTTATTGTATTAAGATTTGTAATATAACAATTTTTGAGTTAAAAATTGTCTTGCGCATGAGATTGATTCAGTATTATGTATATTTTGTTGTGAAAAGTGTTAGTGTTGTGTTATTTCAGTGTGTTTATGATCGTGTTCTTAGACATAGAACTGAGTTTGAAGTGTTGTGGAAAAATCAACATTTAGGAGATTGATTGTGCAGAGTTTTGAGGAGTTAGTGTCCTAAGAAATAGGAGGTAGGAAGTGCGCAAGGAAATAAGACTTGCGCTAAGAAATAGGAGCCAGGCTTGCACTAGAAAATAGGGGATTTGTGCAAGGAAATAGGGCTTCCAAGTGCACAAGGAAGGAGGAGCAGGATCAAGCAAGAGGCAGGGCAAGTCAAGGAGGCAGCTGGGGAATAGTTGCGTGCTAGAGGGCTGAGATCAAGCAGTGATCAAGGCAAGCCGAGATCAATTGTATTAACTGAGATTTGTGAGAAGAAGAAAAACACTTTCTCAGAGAGACAGATTGCTCTGTAATAGATCCAATTGCTCAAGAACAATCAATAAAATACCATATCAAGGAAGTAGGTTTTCGCTGTTGGGTTTCCTGAGAAAACAAGTGTGTTAATTTGTGTGCATGTGTTTTTATCTTTGGTGTTTTATTCCACTGCTTCTAATTTGTTAAGAAACTCTGTATCTTGGTGAAAGTGAATTTGGTTTTAATTTTTAGTTGCCTAGTTTTTAGTAATTCACTAAGTAGTTGCAGAGTTTCGTGGAAATTTAACACAAAGGATTGTAGTAATGTTTGAAGTATTCATTGACACAAGGAGTTCATAACATAATTTTGTACCTAAGCCCAAATGCATGAGGTCTTTTTGGAGAATTTGAGGAATTAGCTTCATGGACCTGTGATTTATCAACTTTTGCTGCCAAACTCTTTACATGCTTTTGGGAAGTAATATGCCTTGTGTTCCCTTCTTTAATAAGGTTGTCGTGAACTTTGGAGAAATTTGTTGTTGCAATCTGTTTTTCCTTGTACTTCAAGGTCGGGAGGAATGAACATGCGATCCTATTGTTGTATGTTGATGTCCTATTTCTGACAGGTATGGAGCATCTGATTATTCAGTGTAAGAGGGTGCTAGCTTCCAAATTTTATATGAAGGATCTTGAATTGATGCACTATTATTTGGGGCTAGAATTATGGAAAAATCCCGACGAAATCTTTCTTGTTCAAGGAAAATTTATTGTCGAGATCCTCCAGAAGTTTGGTATGATGGATTGCAAGTCTATGTTGACTTCAATGGTTACAAATCTGAGAAAGCTAAGAGATTCTATGTCCAATTTGATAGATCCACCAATGTTCCAGAAGTTGATTAGCTCGCGGATGTATCTGGTTAATACTGGGTCGGACATTTGCTTTGTAGTGAACAAGTGGAGACAATTCTAAGTGGAACTTAAACACAATCATTGGATTACAACAAAGCACATACTAAGATACTTGCATGGTATGTTTGACCTTGGTTTGAGATATGTCTCAAATGACAATATTCAGCTGCAGGGTTATACAAATGTAGATTGGGAAAGGAGTGCTGAAGAAAGGAAAAATACATCCAGAGTTTGCTTTAGTTTGGGCCCCACTATGAATTTGTTGATGAGTAAGAAGTAGACATCTGTTGCACTCAATATTGTTGGGGTAGAATATATTGTAGCTAGCTTGGTGAGTTGTGAAGCAGTATGGCTTTGAAAGTTACTTGCAGGACTGTTTGATCATGTGCTCGAGTCGACTGTGATATATTGTGATAATCAAAGTTGTGTAAAGCTGAAAGTGAATCCAATGTTCCATAATAGGTCGAAGCACATCAAGATCAAGCTCCACTTCATCTATGACATGGTGTAGTGAAGCTCTAGTATGTCTCCATTGATGAGTAGATTGTAGATATTTTGACGAAGCCTTTGTTGCATGCAAAGTTTATTTACTTAAGAGATCAACTTGGACTTGTGAAGAATGCCTCTCTCATTGAGAGGGAGTGATGTGATAGCATCATGGGCTGACATTCTCTCTATGTCAAGTAGTGTGACCCACATTTAGGAGATTGTCCCTGTGTCAAGTACTATGACTTGAATTAGGGAGAATGGTTTGGAGGATTGACATTCTTCCTGTGTCATGTATGACCTGAATTAGGAAGAATGGTCCTGGAGCATCAGGTTCATTTAGCATTGGGCCCCGAATTACTCTGTTAAGAGTGTGGCCTTTGGTGATTCACCATGTGTCAAGACGTTGATTCGAATTATGGTGGACAAAGACTAGTCCAAATGCCATTTGTTAAGTACTGACCTGAATTATGGCGACTAGTTGATGCTAAATGATGTACCATGTGTTTGAAGTACCGACTCATATTATGGTGAGGAGATACCATAAGTCTAAGGTACTAAATCGAATGATGGTATTGTGATGATGCTATTGATTTACCATGTGTCAAAGATGTTTGATCCAATTATGGTAAATGGTTGATGCTATTGGATTACCATGTGTCACAATTGTGACTTGACTATGGTGATGATTTGTTATAATCTTTTCTTAGAGAAAGTTGTTCATAATGAAGAAAATCTATCTAGCCATTATCAATACCTTCTAGCTAAGAGTGAGTGTTGAATTTTTGTAGCTATGGTTGGTCTTCATAATTATATTTTAGCTCTTGTAATGTATGAAGAATTTGAAAGACATGTTATTAATGTTATTTTGATTATTTAGTCTTTGGAATAATTTATATGAGATATGTTCTTTATGGCGGATTTAAAAGAGAGATTTTCAAATTTTGAAATTTGAATTTTTGGCTTCAAGTTAGTCAAGTTGGCCCTTCCTCAAGTCAAGTCAGCCCAGTGAAGAGAGACACCCATTTTGGATAGGCAGATCACTATATAAAGCAGGGTGAAAAAAGTCGTGATAAAATCGGCAAAGTCCGATTTTTTGGGCTAGCCGATTTTATTGGCAGATTTTTTTGGTTATTTTTTTGAAAACGAAAAAATCGCGATTTTATTGAAAAAATTGGGATGTTATTGGGAGTCGCTTGAAAAACTCATGAAACCCGCCTAGGCCGCAAATAAGTGAGGGAAAAGGCTGGAAATCACACTCATTTTTCACTCTTCTTTCTGCCATTCATCCCTGTGGAGAGAGGAGGTGTTTGCCATAGCCCAAGAGGAGGAGATTTACTAGTTTTGTGGTGTGGATTTGGAGATTTGTCCACTACTCAACATGAGAGACTCAAGGTGCCGATTCGTTGCTGCCAAGTATGTATTTTAATTTTTCTGTCAGTCTTTGTTACACAAATGGCTACTTAAATCTTTCTATTAGTTTGTTTTTAACTTATTTTTGCTTGGAAATTTGAATAAAAAATTGTTTATAATCTTGATTAAATCAAAACTTCAAAATGTTTAGATTGTTTACATGTTTCAAGAATAAAAAATTCAAACCCTTATTTAGTGAATCTGAGTGTGTTCAAGTGAGTGAGAAGAGGCTTTTAAAATTTAAAATTAGCAATTACATTTTTGTTTTCTTCTTATGTGTGTTGGAAAATGTAACTATGTTCTGTCTTCATTAATGTATTTGAGTCACTATGTAATGTACTTGTCAAAAGAATAAAGAATTAGTAGTATAATAATTATTCTTTATTATTATTATGACTTATTTAAAGCATGGGTTTCATGCTTGGGTCACCTTGTTTTAGGTCAATGTCCCCATTGAGGACTTCTAGGATTTATTTCGAGTCTATAGAGTCATTGTACATTCAAAGAGACCCTTTTTGGGCTTTTGAATCATGTAAAAAGGTTAAGTATTGAGTCAAATATGAATTATGTAACCTCCACACCATGTCGGCTTAGAAGAAGATCAAGTTGGCCTAAGGACCCTATTTGACCTCACAAGAAGCCTATAAAAGGAAGCTCATCGAATTCATTTGGAGCATCATTCTCACACACAAGTTCAAATTCTCTTGTAGCTAGGAAGAAGTGAGAAAATCTCTTGTAGTTGCGAAGAAGTGCGAAGTTGTCTTGTAGCTGGTAAAAAGGTGCGAAGTCTGTTGCCGGAGTGCCGAAGTGAATGTGAGTTTGGGGAAGTCTAAGGAGAGAAGGAAAATCGAAATTTTGGTTTTTCTCTTTCTTTGTTTTGTGTCCTGGATTGGGAGATCGAAGTCTTCTAAGTTTCACTGTTGCCGGAAGCTGCCAGTTGCCATAAGTTGCTACCTAGTTGAAATTGCTGGAAAGAGGTCGAAATTCTAGGAGGTTGACTTGGTGTGGAGGGAAAGTCTGCTCTTGGTCTAGGGTGAAGGGTCTCAAACTATATTGTTGAAAGGAAGAATTATCTTGACTAGGTTTTCCCCTCGAGGGGGGTTTTGCCCTGGCATGTACCCACATATGGTGTCTATTATTTTATATGCCATTGCTTTTGGTAATTGCTTGAAGAACTAAAGAAAGAAGATATAAAGAATTGTAATAATAAGAAACATCACAAGTAATTATCAAAAACAAGAAAATCTTTCTACCTTTTTAATTTTCTAACAATGTGATGGGCAATTTTTAACAATTTTTTTTGTGCCCTAGGTTCAAATTTAAGTTCAAAGTTTCAAACAAAATGTCGCGGAATTTGGACACTACGTGGGAATATGGTGAACTTGATCCTATACCCGACAATGGGGGGTCAATAGACAATATTTGACTTGCAAGTTGTGTGGCAAGCATATATCAGGGGGTGTCAATAGATTAAAATTCAATTTGGAGCAAATTCCGGGGAAAAATATAGAACTTTGCCAAAATCCAACTCCAAAATAATCCGGAAGGCCATTAAATCATTGATTTATAAAGAGGAGGGAAAAGCCAATAGGGAAACAGTAAAAATCCAACTTGTAAGGGCCTCAGGAGTGGGGGGAAGTGAGGGTGGTTCTTCAACATCACATTCCACACCCACATGGCCCAACCCCTCAACTTTCTCATTTTTTTTTGTTCCTAGAACCACACCTGGTGCACAACCTGGCATTAAATTGACACTTAAATAAAAGGAAAAGGTGGAAGTTGACAGGTTGGTCAGTAAGTGTCTTCTATGGAGTGGTGTTCCTTTCAACATTGCCAAGACCAACCCATTCTACCAACCTATGTTTGATGTTGTTGTCGTTGTTGGCCTGGTACAAAGCCCCTATCTTTGCAGATTTGAGAGGGCCTCTTCTTCAAAATGAAAAGGGTAATTGCATTGCTAGATTGGAGGAGTTTAGGGCATCATGGTAACACACTGGATGCACAGTCATGTCAGATGGTTGAATTGAGTAGAAGGGTAGGACCCTTCTTAACTTCTTGGTTAGTTGTCCGAAGGGGACAATGTTCATGAAATCTGTTGATGCATCCACACACATTAAAGATGCACGTTTATTATGTGAGTTGTTGGACACCTTCATTCTGGAAGCAGGTTCACAAAATGTTGTCCAAGTCATAACAGACAACATTGCAAATTATGTTGCTACGGGCAGGATGTTTATGGAGTGGTATCCTAACTTGTTTTGGACACCTTGTGCTGCTCATTGTATTGACTTGGTGTTGAAGGATATAGGTAAGATTCCTTTTGTGAGGGATACTGTTGAATCATTTAGGAGCATAACAAAATTTATATATAATCATGCATCTTTGCTTAGCTTGATGAGAAGATTCACCAACAATAAAGAGTTGGTGCGTCTTGCCATTATACGATTTGCTACTACTTTATTTCTCTTCAGTCTCTATTGAAGTCTATGCGGGATGTGAAGAGCATGTTTCTTTCACAACATTGGCATGCTTTAGTTATTAGCCGCAAACCGGAGGGAGAGGGCATATGCAGACTAGTTTCATATGATCAGAGCTTTTGGGTAGGAGTAGAGGAGGTGTGTGCCATATCAGAATCTTTGGTAAGGGTTATGGAGATAAACTCGCAATGGGCTACTTATATGAGGCCATGGATAGGGCCAAAGAAGCCATTCGTGCCTATTATGAAGATAAGGGAGACAAGGGGTTAGAGAAACAACAGTTGGTATGGAGAGTGATTGATGAGCGATGGAACAATACCCTCCATCTCCCCATTCATGTTGCAGGTATCTGCCACAACCCTGCATTTTCTTACTCCCGTGGTTTCATATTTGATGCGGAGGTGATGGATGGATTCCTCACTTGTGTTGAGAGGATGGTGGCATTTGAGCAAGAACTTGAAGAAATTTCTAAAAAAATGGAGATATATAGGATGGCGGGTGACACATTTGGTTTTACCATCGCTATTAAGAATAGGACGACCAAAATGCCTGGTAAGCTTCAGTTTGTTTCAATTTTCAAATTTCATAATTCATTTTCTCTTCATAATTTGCTTCAAGTTTAGAATTTCAATGTTTTATTTTCTTTTTTTTTATGTTTCTCATTTTTCTTATAACTTGTAGATGCTTGGTGGACAAGCTCAGCCAAACATGCAGTTCCTCTATGTGTGAGCACAACTGGAGTGTATTTGACAAAATACACAACGAAAAGCACAACAGGTAAAAAAATTTTGGATTAAATTTTTGAATTCATTTTATTATTCATAATATTTAAATCTTCTAAGTACTAATTTACAATCTATGACCCAATACAGATTGGAGTCGCAATGTCTCAATGACATGGTCTACGTCTACTACAATCTCCAATTGTGGGTGAGACAACTTTAGAAAACTCCTGATGTGGAAGCCATCTCATTGCACAATATTGATACCACTATTGGATGGAGGGTTGACATTGAGAGGCCTGCCATGGACTTGATCCTTTATTGGTTAGATGTGGATCCAGATGCACTAGAGGCAGAGTAGGCAGCAGTTGCAGGGGAGGGAGAGCCATAGGTAGAGGAGGAGGAGGAGCAGGGTTAGGAGGATGAGGAGGAGGAGGTGACACCATCTAGGATGGGTAGCAACAAAGGACAAAGGCCACTTTTTTTTTTGCTTCGAGAGGACGACAAAGTCCATTTGTAGCCCTAGGGGAGGGCCTTCTTCCTCTTAAGGAAAAGGCAAAGCCATTCCCTATTCCCGTGAAAGGGGCAAAGGATCTCAGTGACTGATTACTTTATGACATGTAGATGACTCATGATATACATTTATTATATTTTTTGTTGATATTTTGACTCTTGAGAGTTGAGACCGAGTCAGGACTCAAGATTCAAGACTCGATTCACTATTTTGATATGTGATGTAGCACTAGACTTCTTATACATATTATATATTTGTTTTCTTTTCATGTTTATATGGAAATGCATTTATTTGATGTTGTGGATACTTTAGATGCAAAAATATAAAATATAAAAAGAATATTTTTGTATTTTTTTAATTTTGCTTTTTTGTTGAGTTTTTCAAAAACCTCCCAACTTTAACTTCTTTTTCAATTTCTGGATCCTTGCCAATCTATTCCCGAGGTCTACTTTTTCCACGTTGATATAAAGGCATTTGACCTCCTCCACAAGAGCACCACTCGACCATCATGCAAGAAATACAAGTTCTGGGCATCCAAGTGAAGAACAAGAGGAATGATAAGGAAAAAAAGAAGAAGGATGAAGATCTCTCTCTAGATCACATCTCTCTCTCTCTCTCTCAGATTTCGCATGTGTGACCTTTTTCTGGGCAGTTTTTTGAACAAAGTGAATTTTTGGGCAGTTTTCTAGGCAGTTTCTGGGCAACATATTTTGGCAGGCCAAAATTCTGGGCAAATCTAAGAAGGCCGAAATTTTGAAGGGGAAAAGTTTGACTTCGTTTGACTTGACTTGAGGGCTGGAGACCAGGTTTGACCATAGCTTGTTGATCTTGCTTTTGTCATAGTTGACTAGTTGCATTAGATGTATCTCTTATTGAACTGGAGAATTTCTCTAAGAAAAGGGTTGTTGGGTTTTAACTTTTCCCCTAAGTGGGTTTTCCTAGGATAAGCCTTGTGTTTTATTTTGTATATTGTGATCTCTACTGTCTTTATGGTTTATGGTTGAATTTCTGAAGTGTATTTGCTTAATGATAAACTGGAATTGTTAAAAGAAGATCTATATCATTCGAAGTAATTACCAATAGTTCGGAAATATTGTGCTTGTATCTTTTGTAGTTGAAAAATCAACAAAGAGAGCAATGAAAATGGGGCAGATTTGTGCTGAAATGGCAGTTTAATTGGGAAACATCGTCTGGTATGATCGGTGGCATTTTCAGGCATTTCTAGTACTAATATGTAGGATAGGGGATTGTTCCCTACAGCATAGTTCTATAAGTAACTACTAGATGATTGCTGTTATATTTGTACTATATGGTCGATTCTTTACTGATAATCACTAATCCTATAGTTAAACCATTAAATCTATGTTTACATGTTTTCTACAATTGATTTGACATTCTGCATGTTTTTTTTTTAATATATATGCATCAAAATATTTATGATATAAAAAACTATTTGCTCCTGGAATCTTCTTGAAAACCGTGCTTTTCACCCCACTCTCCCCTCTCCCAGCAGCATAGCTATATTCTACAATAAAATCAAACTACATAATTATCTAAACCTAGATCTTCTACATTCTTTGCAAGGGTAAGCTCGGTATCTTGATTGCCCTTGAAGGTCCAACGCCAATGTCCGTAAGCTGTGGTGGTGGAAGCAGCTGCCGATAAGTCCATTCATTAAATTGATCAAAATTAGGTTTTAGGGTTGTTGTGGGGTTTTATTTTTGTGTTTTTATCTTTTGTTTTTAATATTTTTGGGGAAGGAGATGCACTGGTACAAAATTGGTCAAAGCAGCCAATTTCGACTGGTTTTGTCTTGAACCAGTAGGTTTTGATTGGTTGTAGCCAGTTCAAACTGGTTCAGGACTAAAACTGGTCATTTCCAGTCTGAGGGGTTGGTCCAGCCTGGAAAGCCCCTAGAAGTGGTTTGACTGGCCAGTTTTGTTCCAGTCTTGATAACGTTGGTCTTCCCTTAGCTAGATTAATTGTACTTCATGATAGTGTAAATAAATTTGGTTGTTTATTTGCCGATGCTTTATGCTGTTCATATGTTGTACATTATACCATGTTAATACCAATTCAGAGCTCAGTTGTTGTGCAAATTTTCATGGCATTGTCTGTGTAATGTTTGTGTGATATATAAAGTTCACGAATTGCACTATATTTGAAGGACTAGATATGGCTAATTGAAATTATCGTAATTCATGTTGAGGTTGTGCTAATTCTACAAGTATAGTGTAAGAACCTTATCCTAGGGTCTTCTAACAGATCTATTTCTTTAGAATTTAAATGCAATAAGAGGCAATAATTTACTTTCTTACAAGACTTTTGAACAATGAAAATTTTACTATCTACATTCTAACCCTTATAACTTATGGTGAACATTTCATTTTAATAAATTTACATGAGTAATCTATAGAGGAATACCTGTACTGCTGGCTGGTGGAGGTGTCTTTGAGCTGCTGTTCCTATTGAACGCTCCTCTTGACTAACCCAACTGGGTTTAGCTCCCAGCCAACTAGGAAATAATCCCTAGCCCAAGAAACTTCCACAGATTTCCTAGCCCTCTGAGCCCAAGTCCAACCAGATGTAGTGTGTGTGTCCAAGATAAATGATCCAGACCAAGATGAACAATATTTCCCTCCTCTCAACAACCCAAGAAACCTCCACAGGTTCCTAAGGTCTCCAAAATTCACAACAAATCTTAAAATCACAGCCAATCCCAAAATCGAGCAAGACCCCACATGCCCTTTTCTCCCTTCCTCCTTCCCTTTTATACCCTTCTCTCTTCTTCATCTCAACCACCTCTCATTAATGTCATTAACTTCTCATCCATTTTTACAGTTGACTTCTCTTCTCCCAAGTAAATCTGGGAGTACATTTGGAAATGTGATATGAATATAAAATTGAGAAATTAATGGGAGAAGACCATGTCTTTTCCCAAGTAAATGTGAGAGTACATTTGGAAATGAGATGTAATTAAATGGAGAGGACCATGTCTTCTCCTAAGTAAATGTGAGAGTACATTTGGGAATGTGATATATATATATATATATATATATATATATATATATATAATATATATATATAATTTGAAATAAATGGAAGGAGACCATAACCTACCTAAGATTCAATTTTAGAAATGCAATTTGGGAATTGAATAAAATAGAAATAATGAGATGTAATTAAATGGAGAGGACCATGTCTTCTTCTAAGTAATGTGAGAGTACATTTGGGAATGTGAAATGAATATATATATATATATATATATAATAGATAATTTGAAATAATGGAAGGAGACCATATCCTACCTAAGATTCAATTTTAGAATGCAAGTTGGGAATTTGAATAAAATAAAAATAATGAATTTTATATTTAGTAAATAAATTTATAGTTTCCAAAATGAATGTATTCACCAATATTTCTCAGGTGATGTAAACATTAATAAAATTTGCATGATAAGATTTAAGTGGGGCATTACATATAGTACCGATTCCAGATCACTAGTCAGTTGACAGGTCTTTCCTTGGCATGCAAAACGTGTACAACTACTTATAATGGTGGCTCCTTTAAGCCAAATGCACTGCCAATGCCAACTTTTAAAGTTGACTTACCTGAACAGGAGGAGCTAAAATAGTCCTTTTTCTAGATCATTAGAGTTCGGTGCTAAGGCTGACCTTTTGACCCTTCTAGAATATGCATGACAAAGGGTCTGACATGAGATCTTAGTCCACTAATGTACTTTATATACATATTCTATTATGAGTGTAAGATATGATTTAGTTTCGGAGCATTAAAAAAACATAAACAAAATAGTGGCACATTGACTGTGGATCCTTATATTCTAGCACTAAAGAGATTTGTGAGAATCCAGGAACATTCATGGGTACATTCACGTCTATTCATAGAAAAGGAAGCCCCCTAGTTACTTTGCATTCAAAGAATTATGTTCTGTTAGTGAACTTACTTCAATCAAACATGAATTGAAAAGGGTGAACTGGAAATCGATGAAACCAAGGAATGCTTCTTTTATTAAGGAACAGGCACATGATGGGAAGAAGGATTAAGCACATGGATCTGTAGGTGATGGTATCATTTATATTGAAGGAATGATCATGGGGTAGCGTAGAAAACATGCCTAAGTGGTGACTCATTTAGAACTTCTAGCTTAAAGATTTATGAAGCAAGGAATGTGCATGTAGAAGTTAGATTTTGTCAAGAGAGAAAACACATCACCAACTAAATTTCGCTGGTTGTGCAAATCTAAAGCACATTGCAAGTTTATGCTTTCAATATCTGACCAGGCTAATGCATACATATGTGAAGACAATCTTGAGGATGTTCCAAATCATGGTTGTCTTTTTATGGTCAATTGATCATTGCCATTCTTTTGTTCCCATATTCTTAGAGGGTAAGAAAGAATTCCCATGGAGAAAGTGCATCTTTCCAACAACAGTATACAGACCCAACCTGACCATTCTTATACAATGTTTGAGACCTCTTTTCCCCCTCGTTGTCATTTTGTTGGTTTGTATTTTCAACATATTCAGGTTTAGAGAATAATATCAATTTATAATTTTTTTTTGGTTTTATTTGTGTATACAGATAAGGGTCCATTCTCAGTACCTTGGCTATCCCATTCTAGGTGATGAAGTATATGGAGGAACAGCAGGTATGGCATTATCTCGAGTGAGACCAAAAGTGCCATCAAAGTATCATGGAGTCCTTTCTAAACTAATTTCAAACCTCCAGCGACCTTGTCTCCATGCCTTGGCTCTTGGGTAGGTCCAGCGACTGGATAAATTTTGGACCTGTCATATGAGTGTTCTTAGTGCTTGGATAGTTAGCAGTTTCTGTGCAGAGTACTGTGGTTATCTATGTTACTCAATTTTAGATTTTAATTCTGCTCAATGATTACAGATTTGAACACCCTCAAACAGGCAAGGAAATGAAATTTTCATGCGCCCCTCCACCTGATTTTATGGATGTCTTGCTTCAGCTTCGTAACTTTGAAGCGAAATGATGGTAATCACTTTTAATAGATTTATGTTTATGGGCCAATTGTGGGCATCCTGCAATCTGTCTCAGCTAATATGGTAGCCTCTTTTGGTGTCTCCTACCAGATGTACAAATGCAAGTGAATTTTGAATATCACTAAAGATCTCTTGAACTAGTGGAAGATTCAACTAAGTGCACAGTATGGCAGCTGGTCCCTTTAGAGTGTATGCTGATGCCTCTATTATTTGTGATTGGAAACAACTTGGAAGAATTGATATTTTGGCCCAGTTCCTTCTGCTTCAGTAAACTAGGAAGTCTCTGTTCGATATCAAGGGCATTTCCAATTGTCGGCAGCAAAGGATCCTGTTATTGGAAATGAATTGCAGCACATGAAGTTTTCCAATTCAGACCATAAACACATAAGATTGTGTCTAGGAGTATGCATGCATGGATACAAGGATCAAAGTTGAATCTCATTTCCCTATATGTGCTGCTCCAACACTTGTCCACTCAGAACGATGGTGTCTAAGAGAACATTTAATATACCTGAATTACACAGATTCATGTGATAACTGGACATATACTTGTAGCTGTAGGGGGAAGACTATCTGTTGCTTTGAATTTTGCATATAGAAATGTGCGCTACAGATTCAGTTATTTTGAAACCCTGTTTATTTTTCTTTTGAGAGAAAACGGAAATACACAGGGTTTGCAAAATAACTGAAATGACAAATTGTGAAAGAATCAATGAGATAATGCTACGGATTTACAAGGGATGGTTCAGACCTCGTACAAGTGTGAAACAGGTTGAAAAACTCAAGAGCTGAAAATATTGGCACAAGGAAATTTGATCTAAGTTTTGTTATTAACATTATTTACAATTTTTAGCTGAGAAATTACAGCTTGCATTTAGAAATGGTTTAAGATTTTATGGAACCAAGGAGGAAGAACAGAGTAAAGATGACGATGAAATTTATAATCAGCATATATTGGCAGCTTGAAAGCTGGCTCTCATGTATCGCATATGTTAAATGCTGTTGGAGAAAGCTGATTTATCCTCTAGCGATGTTGAATCTTCATTATTTTACTGGTTTTTGTTGTAACATAGGTCAGGATATTTTAATTGATTTCACCTATATGTTAACAAATTCTCTCGTCATGCTTAGGTGAATTGCATGTCATAGGAATCTTTAAAGTACAGTAGCAAGATTAAGGCACCTTGAGATATTAAAGGAAACATGGGGATAACAAGTGATTGTAGAGTTTGGTGTAAGTGACTAATCATAACAGGTAATGATAGTTAATGCTTTACTTCTCAAAACAGATTCTGTGATTTTGTTGAAATAACATTTTTTTCTTGTAGCTCATACTTTACTTAATGTCCTTTGGAGTCCCATTGCTCTTATTAGAAGATTTCTGGATATCTTCATCATTTCTTTCAATTTTCTTTTGTCAGCGAATTATACCTCTTGATGTTGTACAAATTTTCCTTCCATCTCTATCTCGGGGGAGTTATTTTGTTTATTTTGATGTTTTTTTTGTGCAGGGATTCAATAGTTGAATTGAGGCTTCTGTGATCCATGTCAAAATTAAGAGAATTCTTTGGCTAAAATCACATGATAGAATATTTGTCGACGCGTTTTGAACCAACCAGTGTGGTTCATCGTCAAGACAAGTTGAAGGATCAGATCCAGAATGCATGTTAAATAGTTAGAGCAGAACTTCCAACGGCTATTATTGACCAAGTAATGGCTAAATGACTAACTAACGGCTAGTTGGACTGGACACAAGGAAAAGGGGTCAAAACCAAATATTAAATTAAGCTGAGTTTTTTATTAAAATTAAAAGTTAGTTACACTATTATTAAATTAAAAGTAAATTTATATTCAAGGTATATTATTTTAAGTATTAACCCTAACTACTACCCAGCTACTAAGGATAATCAATTAGTATCTTATCTTAGATTAAAATATTTAATCTAATATTAATTTTAATAATATTAAAATAATTAAATAATATTTTAATTTAATTGTTTATTTAAATTTTTCTTTATTTTAATAATAAACCATGATCTTATAGTTTTAGATTTAGTAAATGAAATGAATTTATTATAGTTTTAGAATTAATTTAAGGGAAGGGTAACTAATAACATAAATTCAATAGAGTATAAATCAGTTAATTAAATACCTTAAACCCTATAATTTAACCCTAAAGAAAAGGATTAAATCAAACAAGGAAGAAGGCTAAAGAAGGAAGGTTAAAGGATAATAAGGGAAAAATTCTCGAACCAGTGACTAAAGGAGGGAGGGGGAGGAAACGACTAGGAGGTGAGGGCCGGGATCTAGCATCTGTTGATCTTCCAACCGTCATCTCTATTGAGATTGCTTGGCCTCCTTTCGATCTCAATGGCTTCCCTAAATTTACGGTGGTGGAACTGCGAAATTTTAGCAATGACATTGGCCTCCTCAATACAAACCTGATGTTTGGTCTTCTCCGCATGATCAGTTGAGAAGACCAAACATCATGTTTGTATTGAGGAGGCCAATGTCATTGCTAGAATTTTGCAGTTCCACCACCGTAAATTTAGGGAAGCCATTGAGATCGAAAGGAGGCCAAGCAATATTAATAGAGATGACGGTTGGAAGATCAGCAGATGCTGGATCCCGACCCTCACCTCCTAGTCGTTTCCTCCCCCTCCCTATTTTAGTAGCTGGTTTGAGAATTTTTCCCTTGTTATCCTTTAACCTTCCTTCTTTAGCCTTCTTCCTTGTTTGATTTAATCCTTTTCTTCAGGGTTAAATTATATGGTTTAAGGTATTTAATTCATTGATTTATATTCTCTTGAATTTATGTTATTAGTTACCCTTCCCTTAAATTAATTCTAAAACTATAATAAATTCATTTCATTTACTAATTCCTTAAATCTAGTAACTAAGGTTCCTAGTATATTACTAAGATATTAATAACCTCTACCACTAATAGTAATAATATTAATATAATAATTATAGTAGGGATCTAGTATAAGATCATATTAATAATATCCTTAAATTTATTTAAATAAAGTTAACACAATTAACCTTCATTATATATATTAATTATTATTAGTTATTATTATAAAATAAATTATTCTAGCACATGAATTACAGATAAGAAATAGTATTCAACTTAATATTTATTATAAAAATAATTTTCTTTAGATCATGGTTTATTATTAAAATAAAGAAAATTTTTAACAATTTAAATAAACAATTAAATTAAAATATTATTTAATTATTTTAATATTATTAAAATAATATTAGATTAATATTTTAATCTAAGATAAGATACTAATTGATTAATCCTTAGTAGCTGGTTAGTAGTTAGGGTTAATACTTAAATAATATACCTTGTATATAAATTTACTTCTAATTTAATAATAGTGTAACTAACTTTTAATTTTGATAAAAACCTCAGCTTGATTTAATATTTGGTTTTTCCCCCTTTTCCTTGTGTCCGGTCCAACTAGCCGTTAGTTAGTCATTTCGCCGTTACTTGGTCAATAATTATAGCCGTTTGAAGTTCTGCTTTGACTATTTAACATGCATTCTGGATCTGATCCTTCAACTTGTCCTGACGATGAACCACACTGGTTGGTTCGAAATGCGTCGACAAATATTCTATCATGTGATTTTAGCCGAAGAATTTTCTTTATCTTGATGTTTATTACTGTTGCTGTCTTTATTAGGAGGTACCAAAGTAATGAGAATAAAACTTGGCCTCTGTGATTAATCACTTGTCATTTCTTTATATCCATGCCACATTTCCTCATTTAGAGGAGGTATTTTGTATAAATTTTATATGAGGTGCAATGGGTATAGAAAATATCACTTATGCCTTTGTTGGCTTTTTAAATGCAAGGTTGAGATGTTCATGTCATGTATAACCAGATCAACTTTATCAGAAAGGATGTGCAACAGGATGGTGGCTACATGCTGAAAAGAAAATTAGACTAGATCAAGAAAATGAGAAGAATGAAGTGAAAAATAATATGGAAAATCCATGTGAATAAGTGGTCCACCTTGCACATTTAGCCACTCTTCTTGTTTGCAATATATAAACCAAAATGAGTAGGGGATAAAGGGTAGCCTTGCTTGACTCCAATGTCACTTCTAAAGCTTTCTGAAATGCCTGTTGAAGTTCTAATTTCGACTTTCACCTCTTCATAGATCCTATGGACAATGACTCTATAATGCAAAGGAATTTCAAGTTCTTCCATTCTACGACACATCTTATCTCTGGGACTGTGTCAAATGCCTTTTTGAAGTCAACAAAGCAGCAAAATACTTCTTCTTTGTCCCCCGAAGCCTTTTCAATAATGTGTCTCAGTGTGATACCATGATCCACTGTGGAATGCTTCGGCCTAAAACCTGCTTGCCCTTTTGCCCTCTTTTCTTTTACTTTTGCCCACTTACTGATTCTAATTTCAACCATGCTACCAAAAATCTTTGCAAACAAAGGATTGATCATAATGGTTGTATGCTTAGAAGGATTATTACTGTCTCCACTTTTAAAAAGGGGTATTGCTAGGCTAGTTGTCTAGTCTCTTGGGAATCCTTGCCGAACGATGTTATTGAATATTTCCATGATGTGCAGTGCAAGAGCCTTCATTCCCCACTTTAGATATTCTGTTTGAAGTTCAACCAAGTCCTTTGCCTTTCTTGTTTTCAAATTCTTAATTCCAATCTCCACCTCCTGTAATGTGAAAAATTTTGTAGTTTTGTTGATCCTAGGGGGAGGCTCAATCTCTGATTCTTTCTCAACCTCTGATATTATTTTCAGTTTGCTTCTTACTTGGTTGAAGTCCCTGCCAAAAACGCTTTGGATTATTCTTGCCTATAGATATATTAATTCTTCTCGCCTTGTTTGCATGAACACATATGTTTCCTTTTTAAAATCAGCTTATATAATTTTACATTCATCTTCTCCTTGCCTATTTTTTTCAAGGTTCTCCTTGCCATTTTGAATTCTTCATCAAAGCAAGCATTTATAGGAAAACAATTTGATTTTGATTTCCTATTTTTTGCTCTTTTGCACTTCTCAAATGCACCTTGAATTATATTTGCGAACTTATGACTGTTAAGGCTTTGGGAACCAATTTTCTCCTTTTGAATTATCTTTCTAGCATTGTCTTGAAGATAGTACAATTTTCTTGTGTTCGAAGAATTTTGCCCCTTGATAGTGATTGTCGAGAACATTGGGTTTTCCTCCTATGTTGCCTTTCTTCTAACCAAGATAGGTTTATATAAATTTGGTTTATTAATTTGGCACTCACTGACAAATTCCAATCATTGCATTGGATTCCTCTTTTCGAGAGGGCCAAAAATGACCTTTGAAGCACTAAATTTGGATAAGGGAAAGTGTATTTTTGAAGTCAAACCCACAGGTACACAAATTGTCAAGGTCGGCCTAAGGACAAATTGCCCCTTCTCCAACACATATAAATACAAGTGACCTCAAGCTCATTTGGACATTACAACGCATCAACTCATCTTCTCTCTCTTAATCTGATTGGTTTGTATAGGTTTGACACGACTCTCTCTCTCCACACATGTGAAGGTTTTTTGGCATCTTTAACTTCTGCATTGACTTTCTTAAGCATTGACTTTGACCAGCTGTGGAGGACGAATTTGTGGGTTGTTGATCGAACCCTTGGAGGAAAAAATGACCGTTGACTTTGACTGTTTAGGGAAAATGTTGACTATTGTTGACTTGGACAAAATTGCAGATTTATAACAGTTGACCAGATTTGACTACTTCATCTTTGCCACATTGGTTTTTGGTTGGTTGAATTGTTGGTCAAGTCAAGGCTTTGACATTGACTCTTATTATTGGATTTGACTCATTGTACTCTCTGCTAAATATTTGAAGACAATCTAATAAAAGAATAATTTCAAAAGGTGTTCTCCCCCTTGTGGGGTTTTCCCTTGGTCCTTGACCAAATCGATGTCTCTTGTTGATGTTCTTGATTGTCTCCTATTGTCATTGCATTTGCTATTCTACCTTCAATTACTGTTGATTATTGGAAGAATTAATTGTCACTGAAAAGATTGCTTAATGAAGGATTGAATTGGGCTAAAGTAATTGACATAGCATAGAGAAATGGAAAATTAGTAGGGTTATTGTCTGATTTTAAGTCCCAAATATGCTCTCCAATCTTAACTTTGTCTATCTTTTATATTAAGCTTTGTGAATAAATCACATAGTCAACGACACTTGCCCCATTGTCTGCATTGCAAGTGAAGTTTTCAGACTTTTTCCATCTATCTAGACCACTGCAACTAATTAAGTTGAAAGCACCACACATCATTAACAACTCCTCTCCAAAATGATTGCTTTGTCATCTTTTGAACATCTCAACCATTGGGGATTCTCCTCTTAAGTGAGCCAAATAGGATTGTGATCCTCTTTGCAACAAAGAATATCGGCTTGTTGATTTGTTGTTCTAGCATTGAAATCTCCAAATAAAAGAATTTCTTCCTGCTAAGAATACATGATAATACCTTGCTTTAAAGCTGTATATGGATCCTTGCTGGCTAGCACCTTATTTTTGTAAGTTTTTGAGACTTGAGGGGAAAAATAACATGCTGCAATTCTTATGTGATTCTCATTCTCTGATATTTCGAACCATAAACACTGTTTGTTTGTATCTTATTTCACTAACTAAATGTGACGACCTTTTTCTTTCACTAAAACTAGTATTGCCCCATACCCTTGCCATTTTATGTTGCCTTGTTCCAAACTGTTAACTTCAAATAATCATCAAACATAGGAGTTTTGCAACCACCATGTTCACGAATTTCCATGAGACAAATTATGTCTCTACCTTTTCAATAGGCCCTAACCCAAGTCCCCTCCTCCAAAGGTAACCTCTACAATTCCAACAAACTAGACTTGGGTAGAATTTGATTGCTACGCGGTTTGGCACATAAGACTCAAATTTGAGTCTTCACACTTTTTCTTCCATGTTGATCTTCTTGTTTTTTTCCCTATTATAGAATTAATTGTTTTTTCTTTACTACCAACTTGCTGCCCTGTTTTTCCACGAGGCCCAAACACTGCAATAACCGTTTTACCATCGTACAACCATGTTTTTTCCCCTTTGTTTCTTGCTACTCTAATTTTCTTCACTTCCCTTCTCACCTTTTGTTGTTTACTGGTTAAATATTCATCTAGAAAGAAGTGTGATCCTTTCAAGAGTTTCCTTTTGCTTAAGAGATGATGTTTGTCTTGCATGCTTGCCATGATGAATTTTATGGGTTGAGGCCTTTTTGCACATATCCTTCCCATCATACTTGTATGGAAAATTTGCCCTTTCCAATGTAGTTTCTCTTTCAGAAAGTAATTTGTCAAATTGAAAGTGCTTTCATTTTTCCTATCGTCTCTTATTCCCCTGATAATAACGTTTCTTTCCCTATCTTTTCTTTCTTTATGTTCTCTTTCCTATGCTCTAGAAGCACTTACATCTTCTTCTTCCTCCATCCTTATGTAACATTAGCGTCCTTAGATCTAGCCTTGATTTCTTTTGGTATGTCTCTCTTGTCTTTTTTTTTTCCTTCTTTTCCGAAAGGACTGCTTGCTGAGACATTTGTGTATCTACCCGAGTTGCTTTAGAAATTATCACATCTTTGTTTGCTGTTGGTGATTCTTTCATGGTTTTTCATGCTGTCTTCATGTTTTGCCATTCTTGTTTTCCTGTATCCAAAGCCTCTTCTAACATTGTTAATTGTTCTTTTAAAATTCTATTACCTTCCATTAAACATCTATTTGCAAGTGTGATCTCTGAAATTTTGTTGTCTATTTCTTGTTCTTTGGCTTTCGAAATTTGCAGCCTTGTTGTGGCCTTCATCAGTTCCTGAACACGGAGATTTGATCACCAAGTGTATATGTGGGACTGTAAATGGTTAACTCTTCTTTATTTTTATTTCTCTTATTTATTTTCTTTTTTTGAAACTATTTTTTTCATTGTTGTTCCCATTTAAAGTTGGCAAGCCTATGCCTTAAAATGCCCTGATATTGTTTTGCACTTATCCAAATCCACTTCCCTCTTTTGTCTGCTAAGACAATTTTGACTTGACCCAAATGATTTGTTTCCACAAAACTTGAGATTTCCTCGTTTAACATTTACTATTGTTTTTCTTTCCATTTTAAGATGAGGCCACACACTAAATATCCTGCAAAACCTCAAAACCAAACCGACACATAGTTTAAATGTAAAATCTCCGGTGTTCTGCAATCAGTAGCGACGGTAGCTCAGGCATTGGGCGGGACGAACACGCTAATGAATTTGAAGAGATTGAATGGGTAGACCGAGAGAATTTGAAACCCTGTGAAATCCACTGTATAGGTTGAATGTTCGAATGTCGTTGAGTATGTGCTTCATGTACCTTGAGCAGACGTTGCCCGTTGCTTCAAGAAACATTTCCCTCCAACTAAGCCCTTCAAGAAACATTGTCGTAGCATATATGGTTACTTTGCAATGGTTAACCTCTACCCGACTAGGTACTCGCCACTATTTTTTTTCACTTTAAAGAGATACTTTTTTGTTATTCATTAGAGATGAATAAAAAAAAGTACACAATTTCAGAAAATACAAGCTTCCCAAATAAAGGCTGAAAAAGGAACTGTAGTAGCAGAGTGATGGCGTGGACTCATACTTGGCAAAGAGTCACAACCCTGAGTCTCAAATAAACCTGACAAAACTGATCTAAAAAATAACACCCAAATAAAACAATCTTGTAACACACACCGAATACAATAAATACAACTAGAAAATGCAACCATTGAATAGTAATGCTTAAGAGGGCACATTAAAACTAGAGTTGACCAAGCTAGCCTGCAGACTTTGGAACAAATGTGTTGAAAACTTTTTTGCAGAGTTGACAAAGTACTTGCCACTTTGAATTCTCTACGAGGGGCAATTAAACATCAGACAAGAAGTTATTACATACAATTATTATCCATGTGTATCCTCTGGACATATCTTCGTGGAATATGATGCAGCAATTATTGTTTCTAGCATTGGAAATTGAAACATATGAATTGTAAAAGGCGAAAAACAAAGGAACTGATGCTCCCATAGCTTATTTTTAGTCTCGTGGACGTTAAAATGTCATTTCATATTTAAGGTAAATATTTGATATCAAATTAACTAGAAAATATTTGCAAAAAAATTCAAACATTGAATAACTAAACTACACGTAAAATAATTCCATAAATCATAACTTATTTAATGTATGATAAAATCATTGATTTAGCTTTATTCAAGATTTTAACAAATGTTGGAAAATCATTTTACTCATCATTTAGAATATTAATCAATAATAATTAACCATTTTCTCGTGATGAGCCATATGTTCATTTTGATTAAAATATATTTAATGATGAGTGGTATGTTCATTTGATTAGAAATATTAAATATAGAATCAAATTATTTATTAATATAATTAATCTTTAAATTGTTTAAAGAAAAAAGTTAATAATAATGACATAGTTTAACAAAATGGTTTTTTTTGGGCATTTCTCCTGGTTAATTTTAACCAAAATCCAACAGAGGTTTTAAAAAAAATGAGTTTAATTTGTTTAATCTATAGAATTAGAGTGCCCCAAGGGTTTTTCAAGATGCTGAATCTATTTATGCGTTCGAAAATGTATTTTAAACAACAAAAATTCACAATCTTGCTTCAAATTGTATTGCCAAATTCTGATGAAAAAGACTATTCCATCTATAAGTTAGACTACGCCAAGGATAATTTGTATTATATATTTTTTTGGACAATTGGATTGGTGATGGTTGCGATATGAAGTTTGATGTAAAGTATGTAGTTTGGGTTTCAAATATGTTGAAAAATGTAACTAGATTCGGTCTTCATTAATGTATTTGAGTCATCATGTAATGTACTTGTCAAAGTAATAAAGAAATTAATTATTATTTTTATTAATATGACTTATTAAAGCATGAATTTCATGCTTGGGTCATCATGTCTTAGGTCAAAGTCCTCATTGAGGACTTCTAGGATTTATTATGAGTCAATAGAGTCATTGTACTTTTAAAGAGACCCTTCTTGGGCTTTTGAATCATGTAAAAAGGTTAAGTATCAAGTCAAATATGAATTATGTTACCTCCACATCAAGTCGGCCTAAAGATGATCAAGTTAGCATCAGAGAAGGCCATTTGACCTCACCCAAGGACTATAAATAAAGCAGTTCAAATTCCATTTGAAGCACAATCAACTCAAGCAAGTTAGATATCTCTTGAAGCTGGGAAAAAGTGCAAAGTAGAGGAAAGAAGGCAAAAGGAGTGCGAGTTTGGTCTAGGAGAAGAAATGAAGGAAAATCGAAGTTTTGGTGCATCCATCTCTCTCTCCCATGCCCTAGTTTGGAAGATCGAAGTTCTCTTGTTGATGTCATAGCTAGTTGTTGCTGCTAGATTGAAGTATAGGTCAAAGTTGTTATTGTTGGATGTTGCTGCCTCAGGTAGTTGTATTGAGCCAAGATTGAAGTTTCTAAGTGAAGATTGAAGTCTTTTAGTGAAGATTGAAGTCTCCAAAGCAAGGTCGAAGTTGCTGGGTTGAAGAAAGTGCTGCTATTGTTGCTATATCAAGTACGATCATCTGCAAGAGGAGAAGGTTGACTTTGTGTGTAGGAAAGTTTGTGTCAAGGTCTAGAGTCTTGGAATATCTCAGGAAAAGTATTGAAGGAAGAATTACTGAATGGGTTTAACCCTAGAGAGGGGTTTTTACTTGGCTGTGAGCCTATATCTGGTGTCCATTGATTTATGTGCTATTGCTTTGGTAATTGCTTGATGAAATAAAAGAAAGAAGTTATAAAGAAAGCTAATAAGAAATCATGAACATCACAAGTAATTATCAAGTATAAGAAAATACTTTTGCCTCTATGATTTTCTAACATGGTATCAGAGCTTTGGTGAAGAAAAGAAGAAAACTGCAGTCTCAAGCACTTGATCAAGGAATCATTCAAAAGGATTATTTTAGGGAAGAAGTCTACTCTATTCAAGGAAGATGTTTAACATAATCAAGGGAGAGAACAAACTTGAAGGAGCCTCAATCTATAGGTCTTGAAAGAAAAGGATTGACCTTATTCTTGAAAAGAACAAGGTACTAGACTTGGTAAAAGGAAAAGTAAAGAAGCCTATAAAAGATTCCAGTGAAGCTGATAAAGTGTTCCGAGATTTGGAATTAGTGGCCATGAATCTAATGGTAGACGGAATAAAGGACAACCTTGTCCCCTTCATAGCCAACATTAATCATGTTCAAGAAATGTATGAGGCTTTGTCAAAGTTATTCACTATTAAGAACATTGGTCAAGTAGCAAGCCTGAAAATGAACTAAGGACCACAAATATGACTAAAAAAGGCACAATGGCCTCCTTCTTTGTGAAGATAGTAAGAATCAGAGATGATCTTTTAGCCATTGATGAAATTGTTCCAAACAAAGAACTTGTGATCACTGTTATATTAGGATTTCCACCTACTTGGGGAGCATTTGCTACAAGACTTAATAGTTGGAAGGAAGCTCCCACTTTGAAGAACTATGGATTGATTGCAATCAAGTAGAATTAAGGATCATCTACAAGAGAAGAAGAAGGCTGACTTGGTGTGGAGGAAAGTTTGTGTCAAGGTCTAGAGTCTTGGAATATCTCAGGAAAACTATTGAACGAAGAATTATTCACTGGGTTTTCCACTAGAGAGGGGGTTTTCCCTCGTTGCGAGCCTATATTTGGTGTCTATTGATTTATGTGCTATTGCTTTGGTAATTGCTTGATGAAATAAAAGAAAGAAGATAAAGAAACCTAATAAGAAATCAAGAACATCACAAGTAATTATCAAGTATAAGAAAATCTTTTTGCCTTTCTGATTTTCTAACAAAATCCTCTCAATTAATGTTGTGGGCTATGTGGGGGTGTATATGGGTTTAAATAGAAGTTACAGTGGTAGCAATTAAAATCAACCATGTGTCATGCGAGTACAATTATGATCTAGTTGTTGATTCATCTAAATACTTTTAGAAAAAAAAGACCATCTTACATAATTTAAAATAATAATGAATATTTTGTTGTTTGATTATTAAGTATATCTAAGACAAATCTATGCATTTGTCAATAGATTTATTAAATTTTCAGCAAGAATATTTGCTCTTTACTTTGTAATATTTTTTGTGGAAGAGAGAAAATATAGTTCTCTTGGAAGGAAGCTTCTATTTCAATTGACAAATTTATTTTTAAGGACATAGGTTGAATTTTTGTGATTTAATGGGTAATTGGTCTAATGTTATGTTAAAAACTAAGCATAAATTTTCTAGGAAAAATTATAATACCTAGAAACAACATGCGTTGGTCATTTTTAAATGATGTGTTTGGATTAGCTTGTGTTAGACAAAGAAACATGATGAATAACCATTGGAAGTGATCAAACTAAGTTTGATAAGTAGAATAGAGAAGTCATAATGCTAAAAAAAAATTCAATGACTAATGGAATGCTTATTGAAGTGTAAATGTGGTGTTACAACGATTTGAAGTAACTAAAGGATTACATGAAACTTTAGATAACAATAGAGATATCTTTATTAAAAATTTACCATTTTCAACCAAAGTTGATGAAAATGATTATTTGCAAGATCATTTGTTGAAGATAAAAGATCTTAGAGATTAATGGAATTCCATTTGGTGAAAAAAGGAGCAAGACAAGTTGTAATCACTCTCAAGAGTGTACTAGCCTCATTTGAGCATTGTATTGAATCCTTAAGTTTTGTTTCTATTGACGTTGACCTAAATTTGGAGGATTTGAACACCAAATTCTTGCAATAGGATAAGTCTAATAGTGTTGGAGGATGCAAACTACAAAAACCTTAGAGTAGGGAGTTTTGTCGAAAAGTGTAAGGCAATTGAGCTTTTTGGATCACTTTGTTTGTGTTGATAAATTGGAGGACTACAATTCAAATCCTTTGGATCAGGCGGATTTGTTTGTCGTCTTGGGCTCTCATTCATTGGTGAAGGTTGAGAGAGATGGGTTGAGAAATCTAGTGAGAGTAAGGAAGTGTTTAGATATTGGGAATGTGTCAAGAGAATCAAAATGTGTCAAAGGTCAAGAAAGTCACCAACATTCGATGATGTGATAGGGCTTGGATTTGCTATTAGTAGGTGTGATCTAACAATAGATGAGGTGGAGAAGGAAATCAAAGTTGCTTAGGAGTTTGTGTTGGAAGAACCGATCCCTAAGTGAATTGAGATTAATGGCAATGAAAAATGAAGCACTGCATGTGGAAGGTATTTCCTTAAGTTCAAAGATTGGATCTCACAATGATTTTACTTGTCTCATGGACATTGGTATTTTAGAGTCTTAGTCCATAAAGATCAAAAGTTTTAGCTGTTGAAATTGTGTTTAAGCCATGAAGGTTGACCTATAAACTATTTTTTGGATAAACGGTTTGCTAGAAATGTTGTGAACTTGGTGGAGTTGATAGGGTTGGGAGAGGTGGATGTTGAGTGTCTATAGACAAAGGAAAAGATGGAGTGAATGAAGAAATGGAAGAATATGATAAGGTGTATGGAAAGCCGTATAAAAATAGTAGTGAATGAGGATATAAGGGTTGAAAAAACTCTAGGCTTGGTCGGAAAATGTCTAATGGGTTAGCTTTTAGGGGCTTCACCCTCAGATTCTTTTATAAAAAAATGGGTTTGCACACATAGGATAGACTGTTGGGTTATTTTTGTATTGTTCACATTTTGACAAGATGATGGCAAAGTAAAAATACTAGGTGGTCGATCATTTTGGGGGATTTATTTTCTAAACCTATAATTGTCTTAATTTGGTAGCTCAATGACAATTTCCAATTATGGGACTAGATTTCTCTTTTCAAGAGGACCAATTTTGACTATTGAAGTGCTCAATTTGGATAAGGGAAAGTGCATTTTTGAAGAAAAACCCAAATATGCACAAAAGGACAAGTCGGCCCAAAAGAGAAATTAGACACCCATGGATGGCTATAAATACAAGTCAAAAGTGACCTTCATTTCAACATCATCATGATCATTCTTCTTTCTTTGGTTTGGCTCGCAAAAATATGAGGTGGTTCACGAAGATGGGTTCATACAAGTTTGAAATTGCAGGGTTTGAAGCTGACACGTGAGATCTAGGGTTTTGGTTTCCAATCGTAGGGATGACAAAGGTAGTTTTTAGTCACAATCGCAGGCTCAGAGGTTCATGTGTGTGGTTGGAGGGCTTCAACCGCACACACATACACCATATGCTTATGATTGGAAGCTAGGGTTTGAATTTTGTAGTTGATCGCAAATTTCGTCAGTTGACCACAAACTTTGACAGTTGATTGCAGGATTTTGAATCAGGATTTTGATTAAGAGTAGTGTTGGGTTCATCTATTGGATATAGTTAACGTAATTTTTGTTGGATGGTCTCGTGGATAAAGGAATGGATCATTGTACTACCTTTTGCTGAATCATTCAATGACAATTTAGTAAGAAGAAGAATTTGAAAGGGTTTTCCCCATAGTGGGTTTTTATTTGGTCTCCAACCAATCTTGGCGTGTCTATGTGTGAGTATTTTTCTTCTATTGTTCCTTTATGTTCCACTACCTTGATAACAATATTGTTCTTTTCGTATAATTGCATATGCTACTGAATAATGTTGTAAAATTGAATAATGATATAATGTTGCGGGGTGAATTTTATATGCAAATGAAGAAATGCAATTATCTAAAGCAAAGAACAATATAGCCCTAAGAATTTTTTTTCAACATTGAATCAGAGTTGGGCTGAAGAAAAGTCATTGAGATCACCCTTGAGAAGACCTAAAAGAATTCTAGGGTTTGAAGAAACCCTAGGTAGTTTGGTTATTAGGGTTTGATGGATATTATGAGGTTAGGGCTTAGAAGAAATTCTGGATTATGACAAAGATATGAGATATACAATCTAGAAACCCTAGCATGATCAAAGTGAAGATGTTTTAGCACTTGTGACAGGATCAATGTAACCATATATGAGATAGTCTCAATTAAGCCTGGTTGTTGATGGAGTTGGTTGAAATATATTGAATGCAACAATGTTCAATGGATAGTAATGACTCTTGAAGGTTGGTTCAAGAGGGAGATGATCACCTCTCATTGAAGATAAACACTTTTTCAATGTTAATTCTTTGTCATACTATTCTTGTTTAGATTTATTGATTTGATTATTGTTTTTTGCATGAATATTTGAGTATCTAATGATTCTAATCTCTAGATGAGATGTGATAAGAAGATCCTTCTTGAGGATCATCTAAAGTGCAGGAAAAGAAAGTTAGTGCAGGAAGAGAAGAGCTAGTATTAGAAGAGGAAAGAGGCACCTAATGAAGAGTTGACAAAGTGCTCCAACTGTCAATGACAAATAAGAGCTACAAGGTGCACAAGTATCTGAATACTACAATGTATGTATGGTGTATTGTTTCAATGTTATGATTTAAGTCTAAGATTGGAAGTCAAGTTAAGCCCTAATGTATGAGAAGAACATCACCTTCATAAATGGCTCATGCATGCATATGAAAGTTGTTGATTTTGGGTAGCATCGGATGTGCTCTAGCTCGAAAATTTGATGGAGGGGCGAGAACACATGAGATCTTTAGAACCCAGAAATTGTTTGGAGAAATTCCACTCGGATGAGGAGTTATTAAAATAAATAATATTTTTAATGGGTTCCTAAGTCTAAACTTAGGAAAATAAAAATATTAATGTGTATTAATAAAAATATGGGTGAGAAGTTTCTAAGTGACGAGGATAAATTCTGTTTTAATCTTAGTCATTGATTAGATATTAGATCACGACTGTTGATTCATCAACATGAAAAGTATAAGAGGAGGCTTGAGGATCAGTGGGATGCACTCCGAATTGATCAAAAAGTTCGACTTTTGTGGGGCGTGATTTGTTGAGAAAATCGAGCTAGTGATCTGAGTTGCATGAGGGGAAGTTCTGTAGAGGAACTTCAGTCCAAGACTGAAGAATACATAACAGAGAGGCAAATCAGCACAAGGAGAGACAACACAACTCTAGAGAGGGTGATGTAGAGGCTAGAAAGGTTGACGCGGGTAACACATGTTGATTTTGGGTAGCATCGGATGTGCTCTAGCTCCAAACTTTTGTGGAGGGGCTAGAACATATGAGATCTCCAATACCCAAAAATAATTTGGAGAAATTCCACCCAGATGAGTAGTTATTAAAATAAATATTTAATGGGTTCCTAAGTCTAAACTTAGTAAAATAAAAATATTAATGGGTATTAATAAAGATATGGTTGAGAAGCTTCTAAAAGACAAGGATCAAGTCTTTTTTAATCATAGCCGTTGATTAGAGGCTTAATCTCGACCATTGATTCATCAATAGGAAAAGTATAAGAGAAGACTTGAGAGTCATTTGGAGACACACCAGACAGATACTCAGTATCCCAAGGGAAATCGATTCTCAAATAGAAGGAGATCGATTTCAGAGGGAGAGTTGCAAGGTGGAGCTTGAGGAGGGGATCATCAACAGTCAATGGCTAAGGAGGAGGTGACGTAGGGTTATTGAGAGACAGTGCAGAGGGAAGAGCAGGCAGACAACACCACTGGAGATGCAGTCCTCATGCAGGCTAACGCAAAGTGACGCAAAAGTGACGCATAGGTGGGTGAAGGGTCTCCAGGGTGTTAGACATTCTCCAGGGATTTTTGTCTCAGGTGTTTTCTCTCAAAAGTGTCTCTGTTTCTCTGTAAAATCATTCCTTGTAAAGAAATTGTTGCTGAAGATTAATAAAATCCTCATCTGTTGCACCGGTTTTCCCACATTGGGTTTTTCCGGGGATGATTATCCAAAACAACTGTGTTGATGTGATTGATTCTTGTGCTTATATATCACTGTTATTTTCTCTATGTAATTATGTGATAACTGCAGTAGAATTTATTTTAATGTTTGCTTAAGGGATTTTGTAAATAACTTATTGTGAGAAATAAGTAGGTGAAATAAATCAGTTACTGTAGTAGAATTTCAGATTAGACATTTTCACATGGTATCAGAGAAGAGATTCGACAACATGAGAGAAGAATTTTCTATGGGTCAAGAGCATGATGCAGAGGCATCAACTCAGAGGGACTCACACAGATTTCTAGAAAAAGAAGAAAGCACGTAGAACATGGATCACGATTATTCTATGTTAGCTTCCAGGCTAGAAGAAGAAGTCACTTGACTAGAAAGTTCTGCCTCCTCTGAGGTTTGGTATATAGATAGTGGAGCTTCCTGGCATATGACAGGAATACGAGAATGTTTTTCAAATTATTAGGAAGAAAGGATGAATTTTCAGATCACCATGGGAAATAAGGCAAAGTGTATCCCCGTAGGAAGAGGTACTGTAGTCTTTCAAACCGAAGCAGGGGATCTGATTCAAGCAACCAATGTGCTGCATGTGCCAGGATTGGGGATGAACTTAATTTTCATATCTCAACTTCAAAACAAGGGCTATGACGTTTTCTTCATTAAGGAGAAAGTATATGTCAAACACCCGAGTTGGAAAAGGAAGCCCAGATTGGAATCAGAAATAACATGTTGTATAGATTACAGCTAGAATCTCTAATGGCACTGATGGGCAGCAATGGGGATAAAGATTTGAATTAAATATGGCACATGAGGATGGGACACTTACACCATGGGGCTCTGAGAATTGTCGGGAAAATAGTATCAAGAGTTCCAAAATTAAGTACTGAACGAGATGATGTATGTAGAGGGTGCGCTCTAGGAAAGTATGCCAAAGCAGCATTTTCTAGAAGTAACAATAGGGATCAGAGTGTTCTGGGATTGATACACTCAGATATCTACAGACCCATGTCCACAAAATCTCTTAGTGGTGTCGAGTACTTCATCACCTTCATTGATGACCATTCTAGGAAGACTTGGATCTACTTTTTAAAATCCAAGGATGAGGTTTTTGGTTGATTCAAAGAGTTCAAGGCTCTAGTAGAGAATGTGACAGGAAAGAAGATAAAAGTGTTGCGCTCAGACAATGGTGGAGAGTACGTTGACAAGAACTTCACTGATTTTTGTGCTAGGGAAGGCATCATAAGAGAATGGACAACTCCCTACAAGCCGGAGCAGAATGGGGTAGCAAAAAGGAAGAACAAGACTATTGTGGAAGTAACTAGGGCGATGTTGTATGATAAGGATATACCCAAATTCCTGCGGGTAGAAGCATGCAGCACGACAGTTTATGTCCAGAACATTACTCCTCACAGGGCATTGGGCAAGATTACTCTGGAAAGTGTCTTCATCGAGAACACACCTGAAGTTATTCATTTTAGGATATTTGGGAGTTTGGCATACTGCCATATACCTGAAAAAAGAGAAAGAAATTGGATCAAACTGCAGAAAAAGGATATCTTTTGGGATATAGCGTGAATGCTAAGGCATATAGAGTCTATCTTCTGGGGAATAGGAAGCTAGTAGTTTGGAGGGATGTAAAGTTCACGGAGGACAGAGCGTTCAGGAAATCTTGAGAAATGCCTTCTGAGGAGCAATCAAAAGACGATTCGTTGGTACAACCACTTCGACCAACAAAAACTAGTACCTGTAATTATCCTAAAGACAAAGTTTTAGAACATGTGGAGTCTCAAGAAGAGGAAGAGAAGATGGATTTACCCACTACCAGTGGAAGAATGACCCGGGAACTTCGATAGATTCTATGGGATGCAAAGGACTTCGTTGGTGCACCCAGGAATGAGAAAGGGAGCGAAGACAGCCAGACAAATACCAGGGATTAGTAGCTCAGGTTAGGGAACCATCTAGTCTTCAGGAGGCTATTCAGCATCAAGTATGGGTAGATGCTATGGTGGAGGAATATAGTTCTATAATGGTCAACGATGTCTGGGAAGTGGTGCCTAGGCCTCAGGACAAGGTAGTGGTAGGTTCGAGATGGATCTACAAAGCCAAATATGCTGCAGATGGCAGTGTGGAAAAATACAAAGGTAGGTTTGTGGCTATGGGGTATGCTCAGAAGGAAGGGATAGACTACGAAGAAACCTTCGCCCCAGTAGCCAGGTATACTTCCATTAGATCTGTGATATCCCTTGCAACACATATGGGGTGGGAGATTCACCAGATGGATGTCAAGACGACGTTCTTGAATGGGGTGATAGAAGAAGAAGTATACATTGAACAACCAAAGGGTTTTGAGACACATGAGAAGAAATCTCATGTATGCAGGTTGAAGAAAGCCTTGTGCGGGCTTAAAGAAGCACCTAGAGCATGGTATAGTCGAATTGATGGCTACTTGCAGAAGATGGGATCCGTCAAGAGTGACGTAGATCCTAATCTCTACTATCTTGTTGTAGAGAACGGGCCTCTAATCTTGGTGTTATACGTGGATGATTTTTTCCTCACAAGCTCATCCAGGCTCATCAAAGATTGCGAGGAGAACCTAACCATAGAATTCGACATAAAGGATTTGGGATGGGTGCATTATTTCTTGGGGTTGGAAGTTTGGTAGCAGAAAGGTGAAATCTTCCTTGCACAAGGGAGATATGCTACAGAGATTTTGAAAAGGTTAAGAATGTAGGATTATAGACCTATGGCTGTTGATTTGGGGTAGCATCAGATGTGCTCTAACCACGAAAATTGGTGGAGAGGCTAAAGCACATGAGATCTCCAATACCCAGAAATGGTTTGGGTAGATTCTAAATAGTTTGGGAGATATTAAAATAGTTAATATTTTTAATGAAGTCCCTATGTCTAAACTTAGGGAAAATAAAATATTAATGTGAATTAATATAAAACTGTGTTAGAAGGATCCAAAAGTCATGGATCAAGCTCGAGTTAATCTTAGCCATTGATTAGGGACTTAATCTCAGCCGTTGATTTGTCAACGAGAAAAGTATAAGAGGAGGCTTGAGGGTCACTTGGAGGATACACTGAGGGAGACTAATTAGTTCAATTTTTGGAGCGGGGTTAGCTGAGAAATTCGAACTAGTGGTCTAGTGAGCAGTTAGGAGGTAGCGAGTACAGAATAGAGAGAAGGAATCAACCACTGGAGATCAGCGTTGAGGCAGACATAGAGGCAACAGGAGACTGCACAGTCACTAGAGGGCCTGCGTGGGTGATGCAGAGAGGCTCTGGGCTGATGCAGTCAAGCAGGAGCTGACACAATCAAGCAGGGGTTGACGTAGAGTGTATGGGAGCCATGCAAAGGTCAACCAAGCTGACACTGAGACTAGGATAAGTGATGGAGAATTTTTCTCTATGTGGGTAAGCCAGTTTGGCACCCTGTTGTGCTAAAGAATTGCTAAATAATAAAATCCTCCCTTGTTGCACCGGTTTTCCCACATTGGGTTTTTCTGGGGACTATTGTCCAAAATATCTGTGTCAATGTGTTGATTCTTGTACATGTGTTTGTTTCTGTATTACGGTGTGATATCTACAACATAATTTACTTTAATGTTTATTGAATAAATTTCATAAATAACTTATTGAAGAATAAGTAGGAAAAGTAAATCAGATGTTGCAATGATAGAATTTTCACATGGTATCAGAGTGAGTAATCAAAGACAGGAAGGGAAAATCAGTTATGGGTCAAGACCATGATTTAGAGGCATCCACGTTAGGGGACTCGCACATATTTTCAGAAGGTTGCACAAGAGAAAGAGACTTTGAATTCTCTATGTTGGCTTCCAGGCTGGAAGAAGAAGTGGCTTGTATGACTAGTTCTGCATCATCAGAAGTGTGGTATATAGACAGTGGAGCATCGCGACATATGACGAGAATCGGGGAATTTTTTTTAGAATATCGAGAAGAGAAGATGAACTTTCAAATCACCATGGGGAACAAGGCGAAGTGTACTCCAGTAGGGAAGGGTACCATAGTTTTTCAAATAGAATTAGGAGAACGGTTCTGTGCTACAAATGTGCTGCATGTACTAGGATTGGGGATGAACTTACTTTCTGTGTTGCAATTTCAAGGCAAGGGCTATGATGTCTACTTCATCAAGGAGAAGGTATACGTCAAACACCCGAGCTAGAAAAAGAAAGTGCAGATCAGGATCAAAAGTAACAAGTTGTATAGATTACAACTAGAATCACCAGTGGCACTAATAGGCAGTCATGGAGACAAGGACTTGAATGAACTATGGCACAAAAGAATGATTCATTTGCACCATGGAGCTCTGATAATTCTCAGGAGCACTGTACCAGGAGTTCCAGATCTGAGTACGGAGCGAGATGATGTATGTAGAGGATGCGCTCTAGGAAAGTATGCTAAGGCAACATTTCCTAGGAGCAAACACAGGGCCAAGAGTGTACTAGGATTGAAACACTCAAATATCTGCAGACCTATGTCTGTCAAAGGTCTCAGTGGTGTCGAGTATTTCATTACCTTCATTGATGACCACTCAAGGAAAACTTGGATTTATTTTCTGAAAACCAAGGACGAGGTTTTATGTCAATTCAAAGAGTTCAAGGCTCTGGTGGAGAATCTGGCTGGGAAGAAAATAAAAGTTTTGTGCTCAGATAATGGTGGAGAGTAGGTCCATAAGGACTTCAGTGATTTTTGCGCTAAGGAGGGCATCAAAAGAGAGTGGATAACTCCCTACAATCCGGAGCATAATGGAGTAGCAGAAAGAAAGAACATGACTATTGTAGAAGCAGCTAGGGCCATGATGTATGATCAGGATATGCCAAAATTCCTGTGGGCGGAAGCATGCAACACAACAGTCTATTTTCAGAATAGGACTCCTCATTGGGCGTTGGGAAATATTACTCCAGAGAAAGTTTTCACAGGGAAGACACCTGAAGTCAGTCATTTCAGGATATTTGGGAGTTTAACATATTGCCACCTACTAGAGGAAAAGGAGAAGACGCTAGATCAAACTGCGGAAAAGGGATATCTGGTGGAATATAGCGAGAACGCTAAGGCATACAAAATCTACCTTTGAGGGAGCAGGAAGGTAGTAGTTCGACGAGATGTAAAGTTCATGGAGGACAGGGCTTTCAGAAAATCTTGTGAGATGCCTTCTGAGGAGTAGTCAAAAGAGGAGCCGCTGGTTAAGCCTATTCAACCAATGGAAGTAAAAAATTCTTCCTCAGGTCAAGAAGATTCTCAGGATGAGGAGGAGCTCATAGAAGCACTTGCTAGCAGAGGAAGAACTAGCAGGGAACTTCGTCAGATTTTGTGAGATGTAGAGGACTTCATCGGTGCGCCAAGGAACAATAAGAGGGAGTGAAAACAAACAAATAGATACAAGGCATTAGTAGCTCAGGATGGGGAGCCTGTCAGTTTCAAGGAGGCAGCTCAATATCAGGTTTGGCTAGATGCGATGGTAGAGGAGTACAACTCCATAATGGTGAACGATGTCTGGGAGGTAGTGCCAAGGCCTCAAGACAGATCAGTTGTAGGTTCGAGATGGATCTACAAGATCAAATATGTTGCAGACGACAGTGTTGAGAAATACAAGGCCATGTTTGTGGCTAAGGGGTATGCTCAAAAGGAAGGAATTGACTATGAGGATACCTTCGCCCCTATAGCCAGGTATACGTCTATTAGGATCGTGATATCCCTTGCAGCTCAGATGGGATGGGAGATTCATCAGATAGATGTCAAACCGACTTTTCTGAATGGGGTAATAGAAGAAGAGGTATACATTGAACAACTAGAGGGTTTTGAGACACATGAGAAGAAGTCTCATGTATGCAGGTTGAAGAAAGCCATGTATGGGCTAAAATAGGCACCTAGAGCATGGTATGGTCGAACCGATGGCTACTTGCAGAAGATGGGATTTGTCAAGAGTGACGCAGATCCGAATCTCTACTATCTAGTTGTAGAGAATGAGTTGCTAATCTTAGTATTGTATGTAGATGATATCTTTTTGACAGGTTCATCCAGGTTCATTGAGGATTGCAAGAAGAATCTAGCCACAAAATTCGATATGAAGGATTTGGGATGAATGCATTATTTCCTAGGGTTGGAATTTTGGCAGTAAAAGGGAGATATCTTCCTTGGGCAAGGAAGATATGCTACAGAAATCCTAAAGAGATTCAGAATGGAGGACTATAGACCCATGGCTCCACCACTGATCACCAAATGGAAGAAGATTGATGCATTAGAAGACAAGGATGTTGATCCCACCTTATACAGGAAGCTCATAAGGTCCTTGATGTATCTGGTCAATACCAGGCTAGACATTTGCACGTTGTCAACACCCTCAGTCAGTGCATTGTTGAACCAAAGAGGGCGCACTGGGCAACAACCAAACATGTTCTCAAGTATTTACAGGGAATAGTCAATTATGGACTCTCATACACCAAGAGTAAGGATATTAGGTTGAGTGGGTTTACTGATGTAGATTGGGAAGGAAGTTCAGTGGATTGGAAAAGTACCTCTAGGTACTGTTTCAACATTGGATCATGAATGACCTCTTGGTGCAGTTGGAAAAAGAAGTTCGTGGCTTTGAGCTCATCTAAGGCGGAATATATGGCGGCAAGAACAACTTTGTGTGAGGCCATATGGCTTAGAAAATTTCTTGTGAACCTAATTAGAAGGAATATGGAGGCGACCAGGATCATGTGCGATAATCAGAGTTGCATCAAGTTCTCTGAGAATTCAGTGTTTCATGATAGGTCGAAGTATATTTATATCTGGTGTCACTTTGTCAAGGATTGTGTCCAACGAGGAGCTATACAATTGAGCTACCCTACTATAGGAGAACAAGTGGCAGACATCCTCACCAAGGCCCTTGGAAGGAAAAAGTTTGACTACTTCAAGTAAAAGATGGGGATGGTAAAGAACTCGTTTCAGTAGTAGAAATGGGAGTGATAACATGGATGTAGAGGGAGTTGCAGTGCGGATGCAGTGTTGGGAGAAAGGACCTATGGCACAGATGCAGAGGGAGTTGTCATACAGATGGAGCAGTGCAAAGGATGCTGGGCAGGCAGGCTTAGTATTAGCACAGGGACCGATGCCGGATGGTTAGGGTGATACCCAATGAAGAGTATTACTACAGCACAATCCTCGCTAAGAGGGAGTGTTTATTTGGGGTAGCATTGGATGTGATCTAGCCACGAAAATTGCTAGAGAGGCTAAAGCACATGAGATATCCAATACCCAAAAATGGTTTGGGAAGATTTTAAACAGTTTGGGAGATATTAAAATAATTAATATTTTTAAAGAAGTCTCTAAGTCTAAACTTAGGGAAAATAAAATATTAATGTGAATTAAAATAAAACTATGTTAGAAGGGTCCAAAAGTCATGTATCAAGCTAGAGTTAATCTTAGCCATTGATTAGGGACTTAATCTTGGCCGTTGATTTGTCAACGAGAAAAGTATAAGAGGAGGCTTGAGGGTCGCTTGGAGGATACATTGAGGGAGACCAGTGAGTTCAATTTCTGGAGTGGGGTTAGCTGAGAAATTCAAACTAGTGGTCTGGTGAGTATTCAGGAGGCAGCAAGTACTAAACAAAGACAAGGGATCAGCCACTGGAGATCAACACCGAGGTAGGAGAGACAGACACAAGGCATTTCAGGTAGATGCAGAGGTAGCAGGAGACTGCGTAGTCACTAGATGGCCTGCGTGGGTGATACAGAGAGGCCCGGGGCTAACACAGTCAAGCAGGGGTTGACGCAAAGTGTCTGGGAGCCATGCAGAGGTCAGCCAAGCTGACGCTGGGACTAGGAGAAGTGCTAGAGAATTTTTGTCTCTGTGGGTAAGCCAATTTGGCACCCTATTGTACTAAAGAATTTCTAAATAATAAAATCGTCCCTTGTTGCACCGGTTTTCCCACATTGAGTTTTTCCGGGGACTATTGTCCAAAATATTTTTGTCAATGCGTTGATTCTTGTACACGTGTTTGTTTTTGTTTTACGATGTGATATTTGCAGCAGAATTTACTTTAATGTTTATTGAAGAAATTTCATAAATAACTTATTGGAGAATAAGTAGGAAAAGTAAATAAGATGTTGTGGTGATAGAATTTTCACATGGTATCAGAGCAAGTAATTAGAGACAGGAAGGGAAAATCAGTTATGGGTCAAGACCACGATGCAGAGGCATCCACGTCAGGGGACTCACACATATTTTCAAAAGATTGCACAAGAGAAAGAGACTTCGATTTCTCTATGTTGGCTTCCAGGCTGGAAGAAAAAGTGGCTTGTATGACTAGTTCTGCATCATCAGAAGTGTGGTATATAGATAGTGGAGCCTCATGGCATATGAAGAGAATCAGGGAATGTTTCTCAGAATATCGAGAAGAGAAGATGAACTTTTAGATCACCATGGGGAACAAGGCAAGGTGTACTCCAGTAGGGAAGGGTACCATAGTTTTTCAAACAAAATCGGGAGAACGGTTCCGTGCTACAAATGTGCTGCATGTACCAAGATTGGGGATGAACTTACTTCTGTGTTGCAACTTCAAGGCAAGGGCTATGACATATACTTCATCAAGGAGAAGGTATACATCAAACAACCGAGCTGGAAAAAGAAAGTGCAGATCAGGATCAAAAGTAACAGGTTGTATAGATTACAACTAGAATCACCAATGGCACTAATAGGAAGCCATGAAGACAAGGACTTGAATGAACTACGACACAGAATAATGGGTCATTTGCACCATGGAGCTCTGAGAATTATCAGGAGCACTATAATAGGATTTTTAGATCTGACTACAGAATGGGATGATGTATGTAGAGGATGTGCTCTAGGAAAGTACGCCAAGGAAACATTTCCTTGGAGCAAACACAGGGCCAAGAGTGTACTAGGATTGATAGACTGAGATATCTGCAGACCTAGGTTCGTCAAAGCTATCAGTGGTGTCGAGTATTTCACTACCTTCATTGATGACCACTAAAGGAAAACTTGGATTTATTTTCTGAAAACCAAGGTTGAGGTTTTTTGTCAATTCAAAGAGTTCAATGATCTGGTGGAGAACCTCACTAGGAAGAAAATAAAGTTTTGCGCTCAAATATTGGTGGAGAGTATGTCGATAAGGACTTCACTATTTTTTGCGCTAAGGAGGGCACCAAAAGAGAGTGGACAACTCCCTACAATTTGGAGCAAAATGGAGTAGCAGAAAGAAAGAACATGACTATTATAGAAGCAACGAGGGCCATGATGTATGATCAGGATATGCCGAAATTCTTGTGGGAAGAAGCATGCAACACAATAGTCAATGTTCAGAACATGACTCCTCATCGAGCGTTGGGCAAGATTACTCTAGAGAAAGTTTTCACAGGGAAAACACCTGAAGTTAGTCATTTCAAGATATTTGGGAGTTTAGCATATTGTTGCATACCAGAGGAAAAGAGGAAGAAGCTGGATCAAATTGCGGAAAAGAGATATCTGGTGGGATATAGTGAGAATACTAAGGCATACAGAATCTACCTTCTAGGGAGCAGGAAGGTAGTAGTTCGACGAGATGTAAATCTCATGGAGGATAGTGTTATAGACCTGATATGTAAATATAAGACAATGCAAATAAACCCAAGAAATAACAATATCTAAATAGATATAAATGCTTATTTATTGATCAAACCCTTAAGGTAGGGAAACACCATACATTCACTCCTTAAGGAAAGAGAACACTCCACAAGCCATATGCCTGTTCATACAATATTCTGACATTTCTCAATGGGGAGTCTTTAGCCTCTATATAGGCCTCATACATACAATAGCATGGGTCATTACCATGGTTCCCTCAATACCATCTATCTAATACCATGGACTTATTACATTACTGCTAACTACTTGTGCTCCCTTACATGATATGGGTTAACCACTTTATTTATTATTATGGCCCATCCCCTTATTACATTATTCCCTTGGGTACATCCCTTTGTACCCCATACTATCACCATGCATGTGCATCTAGCCATCCAAGAGAAAGGTGAACCCTCGATCTCACTGGTGCCTCACTCGGTTGAGATGGAAACTGACCCTCGTGGCTCTTCTGTGTTGATGTGTAGTAAGTGGATCATATCTCCTCTCTATCTGTCATGCCAGGGTTGTTGTCCTTGTGGCTAATTTGTTGCCATCTTGTTGGTTGTTTTCTTGCGGGGTGATGCGGGTGGTGATATGCTGAATTTTTAACCCATAGTGTCTTTTTCTTTAATTCAACACTTAATGGAGCCTGATTGGTAGCTCGTACATGTTGTGGTGCCTGTTGTTGTTTCTTATATTCCAATATTACTTCAACCATTGAGTCCTCATCCGATGTAACATTTTCTGATTCAGCTTCCTTGGACTCTACCTATTTTTTTGGTACCCGGTTTGACGTTTGTGTTTGGTTGTCAACCATCAATGGCTCATCATTTGATATGTCAGTCCCTGGAACATCTTTTTCTTTAGCCTCCTTGGACTCTACCTGTTTATTGATGGAAATATATTGTAATGTAATTTTCTTCTTTTTATACCAAAGCTTCAAGAATCTCTTTTGCACATTAATATTGATAATACCCACCGATTCCATCCAAGGGTATCCAAAAACAACATCTACATTAGCCATATCTGAAGCATAAAAATTAGAATGTAATACATACTTGTCCATAGAAATCTTGAAATATTTATAAACTTGCATCTCCTCTTTATTAACCTATGTGTTCTCCATTTGTTTTGCTGGGACTTGCAATTTTTTTGCCAAATTGACATTTATAAGATTCTGCTTGCAATTAGGATTTATATACACAATGATCTTCTCCTTCTGAAACAATCCATGAACCTGCAATAAGGAGATACCAGTAGGAAATGACCCCACATGTTTCTCATTATCTTGTTTTTTGGCATGAGACCATCTGTGTAAAAGTAAGTTTCCAAATTCTTCATCTGAAAGGTTGTACAACTTCTTTTTGTTAAGTAATTCCCACCATGTGGTCACCTGATCTTTAAATATTACCCAAACTTTCCAATTTTTTCCCCATACTAACTTTTGATTTTTTATGAACTCTTTAATAGTAGGACCATTATTTTTTCCTATAAAACATAGACCCGCCATGAAGAGGGTTTTGAAAACAAAGTGCTTACTTGGCGAAAATTTGAAATGGCCACAATTCCGTCAATATTGCTCAGAATCCCTATTATGACCTGTTTTCGGAAATGGAACAACCATTCTGCATCTTCCCATATGGTAGAAATCTCGATCTAGACACTGGAATTTCAGATTTGTGTTGCAATAGTCTCGCCATCACAAAAAAAATTTATGAAAAAAGAGCTGATTTTAAATCAGCGATATCTCCCTCATCCGAACTCCGATTCGACTGATTGTTTTTTGAACTTGGGTATTTTTTCACAAACAATCCATAACTGCAATTAGAATCTATAGATTTTGCATCAGAACATACATATTTTCTCTGCAAACTTGCCGCTCCGAAAAATGTCTACAACCCAACTGATTTTTTAAATTAGCAATCTCCCTCATTCGGACTCCGATTCGGTTGAAATTATTTTTCAAATTGGGTATTTTTTTGCCAAAAAATCAGATGTGCAATTATATTCTGCAGATTTTGCACCAAAATGTACAAATATGATCTGCAAACTTGTCACCCAAAAAAAAAATCCCTGAAAAAAAAATATATTCTCCACTTTGCCCAAGAAAGTGCTCTGATACCACTTGTTATAGACCTGATATGAAAATACAAGACAATGAAAATAAACCCAAGAAATAACAAGATCTGAATAGATATAAATGCTTCTTTATTGATCAAACCCTTAAGGTAGGGAAACATCATACATTCACTCCTTAAGGAAGGAGAACACTCCAGTAGCCATATGCCTATTCATACAATATTCCTTGACATTTCTCAATGGGGAGTCTCTAGCCTCTATATAGGCTTCATACATACAATACCATGGGTCATTACCATGGTTCCCTCAATACCATGGACTTATTACATTATTTCTAACTACTTATGCTCCCTTACATGATACAGGTTAACTACCTTATTTATTATTATGGCCCATCCCCTTATTACATTATTCCCTAGGGTACATCCCTTTGTACCCCATATTATCCCCCCAGGTATACTACAGATGGGTCTTTCAGAAAATCTTGTGAGATGCCTTCTGAGGAGCAGTCAAAAGAGGAGCCACTGGTTAAGCCTCTTCAACCAACAGAAGTAAAAAATTCTTCCTCGGTCAAGAAGATTCTCAGGATGAGGAGGAGGAGCTCACAGAATTGGCAGAGGAAGAACTAGCAGGGAACTTCGTCAGATTCTGCAAGATGTAGAGGACTTCATTGGTGCGCCAAGAAATAATAAGAGGGAGCGAAAACATCCAGATAGATATTAGGCATTAGTAGCTCAGGATAGGGAGCGTGCCAGTTTCAAGGAGGCAACTCAACATCAGGTTTGGCTAGACGCGATGGTAGAGGAGTACAACTCCATAATGGTGAATGTCGAAATTTCAAAGTCTAACACGTTGGAAACTCTTCATGCACTTTACTGATTTATTCCTACCTACTTTCTCTGTTAATTAACAAGTTCTTTACCATGTAAATACTGGAAATAAATACAAGTACATGTTCAACAAATTATAGATCAACAACTGAAGGAAATAGAAACAAACACACAAGTGACACCATTGTTTTTGGACTACTGTCCTCGGAAAAGCCTAATGTGGGAAAATGGTGCAACTATTTGAGGGTTTGATTTATTAAGTAGTTTTAGAATACAATCTGGGTGCCAAATCCAGCTCACCCAATAGAGAAAAATATCAGCAGTGGTACCTCTCTACTCGAAAGAAGATATTTCCACTGAAACCCTGGATAAACACTCTAGCAGCTCCACAGCTCCAATCTTCCCCATGAAACCTCGACGTCAACGTCTTTATGGCCCAACGTTAGCCCAACGTCACTCTGGCTTGACCTGCGTCAACCCTCTAGCCCTCTGCGTTACCCACGTTGGCCCTCTGAGGCACTGCGAAGCTCTTGGATGCCTTTGCGTGAGCCCTGGATGGCTGTGCATGAACCCTTGGCTTTTTCTGCATCCCTCTCTCTGGCTACTGCGCTGATCCTCCCGGTGCTATCTCTACCTCTCTGTTTTTGTATTCACTACCCCTTAGCGCTAACTATGATCACTCTCTCAACTTTATCAGCAAACCTAGCCCTGGAAAGTCGAAATCTTGATCACTTGGTGTGTTCTCCAAGTGACCCTCAAGCCTCCTCTTATACTTTTCTTGTTGACAAATCAACTACCGAGATTAAGTCCCTAATCAATGGCTAAGATTAGATCTGGCTTGATCCGTGACTTTTGGACCATTCTAACAAAGTTTTATTTTAATTCACATTAATATTTTATTTTCCCTGAGTTTAGACATAGGGACTCCATTAAAAATATTAATTATTTTAATATCTCCCAAACTGTTTAAAATCTGCCCAAACCCTTTCTGGGTATTGGAGATCTCATGTGCCTTAGCCTCTCCACCAATTTTCGTGGCTAGAGCACATCCGATGCTACCCCAAATCAATAGAGACATTGGGTTTCTTACTAGTGAACATTTCTTCGGGAGCCCTCGAGTCTAATGCTTGATGAGGGCATCAGTTTTGAACATACACAACGTTATTTGCAGCTTCAGCCCATAGGAACTTCTGAAGGCCTTGATCATGAAACATGGCACGAACTGCTTCTACAATAGAGTGATTCTTCCTTTCAGCCACACCATTCTGCTCAGGAGTGTATGGAATTGTAGTCTCCCTCTTAATGCCAGCTTCTCTGCAATAATCTTAGAATTCATTGGATTCGTACTCGGTCCCATTATCAGTCCTCATTATCTTGATTTTCTTCTCGAATTGGTTTTCGATCAAGGCTTTGAAGTGTTGGAACCAGTGAACACTTCATCCTTCTTCTTCAAGAAGTAGATCCAAGTCTTGTGAGAATAATCATCCACAAATGTGAGATAATATAAGTATCTTCCCAAGGAGTTCACGGGCATCATACCAGATATGTCGGAGTGGATCAATTGCAATATGTCTATGGTCTTGCTATTGCTTGAGGGGAATGGTTCCCTTGTAAGTTTTCCTTCGGCACATCTCGGACATACACCTTCATGTTCTACTTTGAACTCGGGCATACCTATCACCATCTGTCTCACATCGGGTAGGGCCTTATAATGAAGATGGGTAAGCCTCCAGTGCCATAGTTCAGATTGTAGAGAAATGTCACAAGACATGGCTTCCAATGGACTTCCTCCAACTTGATATAAAGTGTCAACCCTGAACCCAAGAGTAAAAACATCTTTAAAATTTCTTTTCCAAACACATACCTTTTCATCGATAAAAGCCACCTTGAATCCTTTATCTTCCATTGCCGAAATGGACACTAGGTTCTTCTTGAGATCGGGTACATATAGTACTTCTTGCAAATGAATAGTGTTACCTTGATTTAATTGAAGGGTAACATTCCCTACTCCCTTCACAGGATAGGTGGCATCGTCTCCAAGGATGATCTCCAAGTTTGTCTCCTTTTCTATCAAATTAGAGAGGGCTTCCTTGTATTCGGTGAAGTGTCTTGAGGCACTAGTATCAATCAACCAATTTCCCGAAGTGTCTGGAGGAGAGGCAGTGGAGAGGGCCGATATAAGATAGTACTCTTTTTGCTTATTGTTAACAACATTGGATTCTTCATACATGAAGTTTCTTGATTTCTTGGAGGGTCAACGATTTCCTTAATGTCCCGCATTCCTTTTTCCTTTGCCATTGGACCTGCCATTCCTTTGATCGTTGTTGTTGAAGTTGCCCTTGGAATGATTGTCATCATCATCATGCGATGTGTCCCTTCCATTTGGACACTCCCTTGCATAGTGGTCAAACTTATTGCAAACAAAGCACCTGCCCTTCCTTCCTCCCTTAGATCCAGGCTTTCCATGGAAATGACCTTTATACCTTGCATTATTTCTCCTTTTGGCATGAGCAGAGAATGTTGTGGGGTTGTTTCTATTAGAAGGCATTTCTTGCTCCACCATTCTTGTTTCTTCTTGAATGCATCTCGACATCAATTCGATCATTGTTGAAGACGGTGGTTCTAAATACATACCACTCAGGTGGGAGTTCTCCAAGGGTGGTGGGAGTAAGTTCCCTGTTAGGAATGACTTCTGCAATCGAGAGTAGATCATTCTTGATCTCAGTAATCCTCAAGAAATAGGATTGAATATCCTCCTCCTTGCCCTTCTTAATATCCTTCAACTTATTCTTGAGAAATAGAATTTGATTAGCATTACTAACCTTGAACATACTGACCAACTTGTCGTAGATCTCCTTGGAGGTCTTCAATTCAGAGATGTAGGCCACCAAATGCTTGTCAATGGAATCCCTAATAATCTTCTTTGCTTTGGGTTCAACCCTATTATACTTGGTCTTCGCAGCGGTCGGTGCATTTGAAGGAGGTTCAGGGATTTTACCTTGCACATAGTCCATAACTTCTTTTTCTTCCAAGGTCAAATCAAGAGACATCTTCCATCCATGATAGTCAGATTTATCATGGAGCTTGTCTTTAGCCGGGAAGTAGGATGAGGAACCCATTGAACCTTTTGTCCTTGTCCAACTGTCTTTGGTGATTGCTCTTTCACTCTTGCTTGGGCTTTGTCTTCACCTCAGCTCTGATACCATGTTAATTTTAGGCAACAATGGTATGTTCTATGCTTTAGAGCAATTTTACGTCAATTTCTTTATTAGCCCAATATTAATATCCAGTTTAGCAATCACATCAATATGATAGTAAAATGCAAATAGAACATAAACATAAACAGTAGAAGACAAGCCAAGACAAGAAGACACAAGATGTGGCACCAGTGAGGGACAAACCCCAATGTGGGGAAACCCTTGATCAAATCTTCTTTTAGTCTTCAATAGTTCAACAGAGAGAGATAGTACAATTTACAAATCTGATAATTTATAAATGCAGCAAAACAACCCTAATTAGAAAAGTCAATGCTGGTCAACAATCAAAGTTTAGCCTCGATTTCTATGCCCAAAAATGCGGCTTGCCCAAACAGAGATAACCCTCACAAAAACACAGTCAAAGGAGGTCAATGCATGCTGGTCAAACTGTCCATAAATTCGATCTCATGAAATTTCGGCCTCCTGAAATTTCGCTCTCCTGAAATTTCGAACGTGTGGAGAGAGAGAGAGGCCCATAAATCCGTACCCAATCAATGAGGAGAGAGAGAGAAAAGTGTGAAGATGAGTGTGTCCAAATGAGGCTAAGTCACCTTCTATTTATATGCAACGTTGAGGATGAATAGACGTGACTGTTGGGCTTCTGGGCCTACATAAGTTTGCTGGCCAACCTTGACAATTTGACCATAATCAAAATAAATTCATAACTTCATTTGTACATGTCAGAATCAGATGAACTTTAGATCAATCCTACACCTCTCGGAGAGATGAATTCAAGAAAAATATTAGTTGTCATAATAAGATGACCCATGTGGAGTTTGGCCCTAGTTGCCAATTTTAGCACCATGGTAGCATATACTTGAACTTGTTCATTTGACCCAACATTGATCTTTGATTTCAACCTAGTTTCTTCAATCTTACATAATGACCAAAGTTCACTCAATGGAGTGGCTTCCTTCTTTCCATAGATACTTGAGACAAAGTTGCCCCATTCATCAGGTAGTGCATTGAGCACAACGATGGTCATTTCTTTATTGGACATTATTTCCCCTAACTCTTGTAGTTGGTCTCTTATTTGTGATACCCTTGTAAGGTATGAGGCTATCCCTTATGCCTTTGATGCCTTCATCTTGTATAACTCGGTTCTCAAAGATATAACTTCTCTTGCAGTACTTACGAAAAACAATTCTACCAACTTATCATAGATTTCTTTCGATTTCTCCAACTGTGCTACATAAGGGATGAGAGCATCCTTGATTGATTCTTTGAGGATTCTTTGATCCCTTATTTCCCCTTTCATATATTTTGATAGTGCTTGAGCTTCCTCTTGTGATGGTTTGGAGATTGAACCCTTAACATGTCGAAAAACTTGATTCACGATGAGGATCAAATCTATCTTGTTCTTCCATGCAAGGAAATTTGATGACCCAACTAGTTTGTTGCTTTCATTGCAAAATGAAGTCATTTTGATAGTAAATTCAGACATAAATATAAAGATACTTACTTCTCAAGTGAAGATGCTTCTTTTATCTTACACTTGATTCCTTGTTGATGATCTCCTTGTGCTTAGCTCTTATGTATCCTTCTTTAATTGATGATCTTCAAGCTGCCTCTTCTTGTCCTGCCACCTTAGCATTGATTCCATGTTGAGAAATCTAGGGGCTCTTAACTTGATTAGCTACTTTCACTTGATTATAATTAGTGTTCTTATCATCAAACAACTACCAAACAATAAAGAACAATGAGACAAGAGGACACAAGATATAGGCTATTAGCTAGGGCCAAAACCTCTCCTATTGAGAGGAAAACCCACCAGAATTCTTCTTTTATAGAATGTTCAAATGACGAATTCCAAGACCTAAGACCCTTGTCAAGACCCCTCTAAGACTAAGTCAAACTTCTTCTTAATGAACTTTTCTTTCAGCTACTTTTGACCTAGCAACTTCCAACAACTTCAGCGATTTCCAGCTACTTCGACTCAGCAGCTCCCAACAACTTTGACCCCCAACAACTTGCCAACAACTTCGACTTGCCCAACAACTTCCCAACTACTTCAACTCACCCAACGACTTTCCAGTACTTTGACTTGCCCAACAACTTTCTAGCAACTTCGACTTGCCCAACAACTTTAGAAACCCTAACACAAGAGAGAGAGAGGCCCAAAAACTCGAAAGGAACAAGCTCTAAGGCTGAAAGTTCAATGTGATAAATTTATGACCTCATTGATTTGAGGTGAAACTTCTGAATTCGGTAACTGCAGATTTCTTGGTGAAGATTACCCTGTTCAAGAAATTTCTACATGGAGACCATTTCTTTCATATTTTTTGGCTTGCAAATGGAAATGCATTGAAAGTAATTTTTGAAGGCAATGACAATTCCCAGGGAGTAATATTTACAAAAGTTGAAATGACATCCCAATCAAGTATCATTGCTTTGTTTGCTTTTAAAATGAATCATATGATTGTGTCCTGTATGGCTTCATTTTGGTACAAGTCTTTAAAAGAAGATGTTGAAATGTAATTTTTTCGAGTTGTTGAAAAGCTCATAATCAGCTGCAATAGTCAAAAGTATAAAATTTCTCTCATTATTAAGAGATTTCTTGACTTTCATAAGCATGCTAATGTGTAAACTGTTATGTAATTCAACTTATAATATCTTCTTTGAATAATTTATGTCATTTGTTCTTTGTAGGAGACAGAAGTTTCAGCAGTTAAATACATTTCATGGAAACAATATAGGGAGGTTTTACAGAAGGAAGATGCAGCCTATGTCCCATATGACGTAGATGGGCAGTACGGCCAACTTTTTAGAATATTGGAGGACAGGTGAGGTGCTTACATAGATATATTGCAAGTATTTATTAAATTGTATTTGTGGAATATTTTACTTTTAATTAGAGGGTTGTGTTGGGTATTGGTCTTCTCATGATTACAGTATTCCTAAACTAAGTTAGTAATAAAATAGCCTTAATTTGCTTCAATAGTTGAGTTTACTCTATTGGATTTTTGTCATTCAAGATATAATAAACTTTTAGTTTAGGAAACCTAATATTTTTTTTTTAATCTGTAAAAGTACTTCTTACATTCAAATAAAAAATTTACATTCAGGGTAAACAAAAGTGGAAGGGCTTGATCCATTTTGTAGCAGTGTCATGATCTTGGTCTTGTCCTCAATGTGCAGTGGGTGTCTTTTGGTGCTTATATCTAATGGATTCGAAGGTTACACAATGTGTGGTTGGTGTGGGCGTCTTATAAGCTTTGGGTGTTTGCATGGTTGGTGATTTATTATGTGATAATCAAATATGGTTAACCAATAAAATATCCAAAATATTTGGTATATAAAGATATCCATTAGGATAAAGCAATAATATATAAATGTATAAGAAAATGATATATGATATTACAAATGAGGGTATAATTATCACTGTTGCGAACATCCCGATAACATCCCGATTTTATCACAAAATTGCAATTTTTTGGCCTAGCCGATATTTGCCGATTTTTTCTGATATTTTCCCAATTTTTATGTTTTTTTGGTTTTCCAAACCCTTGCCAATTTTACCTTGATTACGATGTTTGTAACATTGATCATTATAAATACTAGGCAGGAGTGCCTTTTCATGAGAAGTTACTTCTTTTCATACAGATTTTGTCCTTTCACATGTCTGTTCATTGACAATTAATTAATTATTTTTATGTTGTCTTATAAAGAAAGAAAGAAAGAAATTATTTTAACGTCCACGAGGCTAAAGATAGCCTATGGGACAGATTGCTTCTTCATCTGCTTGATGTATTCAACCTTTTTCTGTGAAGCTTCAAAATAAATGCTCCAAGCTTCTCGACAAACCCCTCGCTAAATGGATTATCGCAAGAGCTAGCTGCCAGCATATCTGCATAACTTTCCCTGTTGTCCTTGAAGGCCTCACATTCTAAAATGAAATGTTTTTCTGTTTCCCCTTTTTTGGAAGAACAAAAAATGCATACTCTTTCCTCCCACACTTCGTTTGGCCTTTTTTAGCGCCTTGTTCCACAACGGAGTTGATGAGAATTAGTCCTTAACTGAGCAATAAGAATTTTGGCTCTCTAAGAGATATTGGCCTCTATGTATGCTTTTGGTTGATGACTATGAGTGGGATTAAAGACTTCAATATAGTAATTTTTCTTTCTTCCTAGCTCCTTATCCCAAGTACGCTTGTGGAAATTTTCCATAACAAAAGCTTTTATCTCTTTGCTGTTTATGAGACATGCGTTCAAGCAAATACCCCATTTACTAAACCATTTGTTATTTTGTTGCATCCAAGTTATTTTTCTCTTGCACAATCTATCATTCAAGACAACCTTAGGCCATCTACCCTCTTCCATTTGCTCAATTTTTTTTAAATACCGTATGACTCCCACCATAGCAATTGCTTCAATAGGAGTAGTCCCTGTTTCACTTAACAAGATATCATAAGGAACTGCACTTTTAATCTTAAATTTGTTTGTGATCAAATGCTTTTGAATTTTCTCAATTTGTCTCCACTGCATGTCGGATGTACTGCTGGCCCATAGTTCACAACCATAGAGAATCACCGGAATCACTAGAAGCCCAAAAAGAGTTTGAGTGGTTTTCTAGTCCCATAGCTCTGTCTCTCTACATCTATTTTCAAAAGCATAAAATGCGTTCCAACCCCCCAAAGTTCTTTTCTTTCTACAACCATTCCAACTTAGATTTTTGTTGAAGTCAATTCTGAGGTATTTGTAATCCACAACTTCTTCCAAAATGTTGCCTTATGTTTTCTTTTCTTAGAGAAGACCACTACTTTTGTTTTGCTGATATTGACTTGCATCCCCACACTTCTACACAAATGCTCAAGGGATAGTAAGTGCTCTTGCAAACCAAGAGCTGATTTAGCAATCAGAATAAGGTCATCTACATACAAAAGAAGCTTGATAACAAACTTGCCCAAATAGATACCATTATCCTCTTGCGAATTTAGCCACTCCTCAAGCTTGTCGATATATAAACCAAAAAGGGTAGGAGACAGTGGGAAACCTTGCTTGACCACGATATCGCTTCTAAAACTTTCAGAAATGCTTATTTAAGTTCTAATTTTGACTTTCACCTCTTCATACAGGCTATGCATAGTTGCTCTCAAATGTTTAGGAACCCCAAGTTCCTCCATTATGTGCCAAAGCTTATCCCTAGGAACCGAGTCAAACACTTTTATGAAATCAACAAAGCAACGAAAGACTTCTTCCTTTTTCTCCCAAACCTTTTCAATAATGTGCCTTAAAGTTATACAATGATCAACTGTGGAATGTTTAGGTCTAAAACCTACTTGCCCTTTAGCACACTTATCTCTTTCTTCTGCCCACTTGCTAATTTTGTTTTCTAGCATGCTTCCAAATAGATTTGCAAACAAAGGGTTTATCATGATGGTCCTATAATTGGAGGGATTATTGACGTTATCGCTCTTGAAAAGAGGTATTGCCAGATTAGTTGTCCAATCTGTGGGGAGCCCTTGTTATATGATGTTGTTGAAGATTTTTGTAATGTGAGGTGCAAGAATCTTTGAGCCCTATTTTAGATATTTTGCTTGGCGTTCAGCTAAGTCTTTTGCTTTTCCAACACCCGACTTCTTGATACCCATCTCTACCTCTTGTACTATGAAGAGTTCAGTATTAGTGTTGACCAAGGGGGGAGGGTCAACCTTGGGAACCTACTCATAGAGTTGTCTTGCATAGTCAAACCATTTATAAGCTGTAATATTATTTTCAATTTGTATCTCTTTCGGTTGGAGCTCCTTCCAAAATAATTTGGGATTATTTTTCCCAAGGAAGATTAGTTCTTCCCTCCTTGAAACCATCAAATCAACCTCTTTCTTGCTTAATAACTGCTTGTAAGCTTTGAACTTTATGTTATTCATGTTTGACTCTTTCCACATTCTCCTTACCTTTTGGATTCCTCGTCAAACCAAACATTAACCGGAAAGCAATTTGTTTCAGACTTCTTAATTTTTGTTCTTTTGCACTTTGCAAGTGCGCGTTGAATTAAATGTGTTAATTCATGACTGTGAACGCTGTGAATTGTAATTTTCTCCTTCTCGAAGAGCCTCTCTAGCGTCATTTTGAAGGTATTACAATTTTCTGGGGTCAAAAGAATTCTTCCCTGTGGGGATTTTGTTGGACATGCTGAATTTTTGACTCTAATCGTTTCTTTCCAATCCAAGAGAAACATAAATAAATTGGCTTGTGATCTGATTTCAAGACCCACAACTGATCTCCAATCACAACTTCCTCCATTTTCACACACAAACCATGCGAGAAAATTACATAGTCTACCACACTTGCTCCATTGTAAGTATTGCAAGTGAAATTACCGGACTTTGCCCATCTAGTCAAGCCATTACAAATGACTAAGTTAAATGCCCCACATAGAGTAAGCAATTCTTCAGCAAAGAGATTGCAACCCTTGTTCTTTGAAATTCTTTCCCACTGATGATTTCTTTCTTCTGTAAGCCAAATAGGGTCACAATCATCTTTACAACAAAGAATGCTAGCTTGGTCACTTGCAGTCCAAGCATTGAAATCACCCACTTTAAGGACTTCACCTAGATGCGAATATGTTGCAATATCTACTTTTAAGGCTGCAAATGGATCTTTGTGGTCAAGCCCTCTACCTTTGTAGATTTTTGAAACCTGCGATAGAAAATAGCATGTTGCATTTCTGATGTGGTTCCCATTTTTTGATATTTTAAACCAAATGAATAGCTTATTTGAGTCTTCTTTTTCTAACTAAATGAGATGACCTTCTTTCTCCCTTACTAAAACCATGATACCCCCATGCCCTTTGCCATTCCCTGTTGCCTTGTTCAACACTAGCATCTTCCAGTCTCTTTCAAACAGAGGTGTCTTGCACCCTTCATGCTCATGTGTTTCTATGAGGCAAATTATGTCTCTATCTTCTGCAATAGGCCCTAACCCAGGTCCTCGTCTCCATGGGTAACCTCTACAGTTTTTGTTGACCACTGGAGTGGCACCTGATGATTATATGAAAGACTCCATGCCCAAGGATGATCCAGATGACACTTGTACCATCAGATATCATCAGTCAACAGAGTTTTTTAAACTCTACTTCTATTTTTCATCATCTTTCTTGTACCCAGATTCCACACCCTGCTAGGAATAGTAATAAGTGATGCTAGTAATGATGAGTTTTAAGTCTGTAACAAGCCTAGGATGTTGGGACTCAATCAGCAAATGAGTACACCTTGGAGTGTGTGTTTTTTTTTTTTAATCTCGTTAATTATCCCTTCTTTTTCAGAGGTGGATAATTTCTTGGGTTTTTTCACTCACATTTTACCCTAAAGCTGGGGAGACGGTTTGAAGGTTGAGCCCTAATACATCTTAGCGTCTAGAGTCGATGTATATTACCATACTAGATCACACAATTTTTTTTGTGGAATTTGGTTAAGTCTAGGTAGTCATTTTTAAAATTTTTAGATTTCTCAAACGTAAAAAATCGCAAATAAAATTGTACTTGTAATGTAATAAGTGATGTGAAGAGAAGTTGTATGGGGTATGAGTAATGAAATTTGCACTTCTTACCCTCAACTTTCTACCATGACACTTTGATGGATTAAAAATGTGTTTTGGATCCTCAAAACCCACTTTTCCTAAGTTTAGTGGGAAATCTGGCAATTAATTAAGCCAAAAATTAAATAAATAAAGAAAAATAAATATCCACACATGCTAAATGTTGTCGAAATGAGGTGGAAAATTATGGGGGAGTTAAAGTGAAGTCCCAAGGTTATGTGGACGCCTAAAATGAAGGAAAGGACATGTGCTCAAATAAAATCAAATTTCTGGCATTAAATGAGAAAGCTGCTTACTTGGAAATTAGAATTTGTGAAGTTAATGCACATCTGGGAGGATCTAGGAGAATATTTGGTGAAGATTTTTGTGGGAAATTGTCCCCACATGGGTTACCCCCCATATACACTTGTCATTCTATCATAAAATTCGAATTTGGCACATAAGGGAAGAAGAAAATGATGTCCACTTGTCAGAATTCGATTTTTTACACTTGGCATTGGAGCTCCATTCAACAAATTCGAATTTCTCTTTGGGATTGTCACCTCATGCCACTTGTTTAATGATTAATCACTTCTACATTGGGATTGGCTCCAATGCCATTTGTCATTGTCATTCTTCATTGGGATTTGCTCCCAACTCTATATAATAGAGTCATGGGCTCTCATATTGTGTCATGTAATACGAGCTATGGTTGTTTAATGCATTCAATCTTTAGAAATTTAATTGCTGGATCATTATTAAAGCATTGAGTTTATTGAATAGCTTGTATCGCTTGTGACATTTGATGATAAATTGTTGTTTTACAAGGTTCATATTTCTGCAACATTTAATAAATAATCATTTAATTATTAACTCTATAAGGCACTGGTACATTAATTTCTAAAATCAATCAGGTTCTAAATTGCCTTGCTGTGTCTCCCAACCCAACTGGTCCACAGTTGGTCTTCTTTTATCCCACAGGGTCTATCCCCCTTAGCCTCGGGAGACGGCTTAAACAGAGAGGTCGGGGATTAGGGTGACAGCCCCTGGTCTGAGAGTTGTCGCGCTACCCAGACAATCTGTGCGATAACAGGCCCTTTCGGCAATAGTCCGCAGAACGCGGACTGAAGTCTCACCCGAAGTAGTATGGGAGGGTGCTAGAACCAGGTTTCCGCACCCTTGAGATGTTTGAGAGGTTCGACTGGTCCTTTGTTTGTTCCTGTGCGTAGGTGGCTTCGTGCACCTTCCGTTCCCCGCACCTTGAATCCCTGCCTTCGCGCAACCCTAACCAGTGGTTGTGCCGCGCTTTGTGCTATTACCCGAGATCTTATTTATCTTCCAGTATTGATTAAGCACATTCGCCTGCTTAAATATCTTAAGTTAACAATACAATACATTCATATAGGTTCGCGCAGTAAATAAACAGTATACTTGCAAGTTATATCCAATCATGCATTAAACCAGGAAAAGATACACAAAATTATAGCAAAACTTCTCTTTATTGATTCTCCAACAGTTATAGACTCGACCCGCGCTGCACACTTCGCTGCAGGGGTCCGCGCTCTTAGTTGTGGACTACTAGGCTGCTGCACACATAGCTGCAGAGCCTTCTCCTACTCTACAACCCACAGACACACTTTACACTTTGACTCAATCACTTAGACTTCTCATCCTCTTCTTCGTTCTCTTATACACTTAGAGCCTCGCTCTATTTATACAATCCCATGACCCGCGGACCATGGGTAGGTCTATCCAGTCGACATTACATTACAAAACCTAGGGTGGACAACCCTGTGACTCTATTATGCTTTCACGCCTCGCGCCCGCAATTTGTGGAGCTTTTACAACAAGATTCGGTCAAAACTTGGATTTTAAGCCCCAAAACATGCCTTGGGGGGATTCTATGCCCAACATTATCTGCGCACGATGGGGAGTATGTTATAGTCAGAGTAGCGCATCGTCAGCATGGTGGCACCACTCTGGGACTAGCAGGGAACTGGGGCATCACAGCTCTTCACAGCTCAATAACCTTTAGGGATGCACTGGCTACTATAGGGGGTGATCATACAAATCTTCCATTGGGCTTTAGCGAGTCATTGATGGAGAAGGGGACTTCTGGTGCTTGCACCAGGCAGGATAGTGAGTGGAGTGAGGGGCGCTTCATGATGGACACGATGGCGTGGGATGCTGGTATTGAAGGATTATTTCATATCAAGACAATGCAGAGGACCCTGGCACATTTTGCAGTGACAATGGGGAGCAACAGTTAGAGAGGATGCTTGCTCAGGCTTTGCTTGAGGACAAGCAATTTTTGGTGCATTGGAGGAGCTTGCCAAATGTGGATGGTACTTGGGAGGGCGAGCTCATACTTGAGCATCCAACATTGAATCCCCAGGGATCAAAAGTTTAAAATTTAGCAAAATAATTAATTTACCTTAGTCCTGGGACCTTTTAAAATTTAATTTTTAGGACCGACGGATTTTGCCCTTGGAGAATTTAAATTTACCTAAGACCTAGAATTAATTAAATTTTTGGCTTAAGATTTTAATTAATTTTTGGCCAGAAAATTTAATTATTTAACCTATGAGGGGATAAATTATTTTTCAAACCCTCAAGACACTTTACGTTGTGATTTTCATACTTTTTATATTATAAGGGGGAAAATCTATTTGTAATAGACCCTCACAGACCACCCATTTCTGCGACACAAATATAATTCAGCAGACCAAGTAATTTGTAATAAAATAACCTAACAAATTAGTTAGGATTATTCCCAAATCACTTTTACATAGACTCGATCTAAAACACTAGGACTCGCCTAAGATCCTAGCGACAAAATCCATTCTAGCTTTGGGCTAAGATTGGAGGAAAATTCTGCTGACCTTCTGAGAATGGATCGATGAGACAAAAAACCTCCCAGAATGGAGATCGTCACTAGAAAGTAGGTTCACCTAGGTCGTTACATACATGACACGGATCTTCTGAGATTATTTACATTATACACATGCTGAAACGGTTTACATAACATCTTGGAAGTCAAGTTGATGATGATAGTTGGACGACACATACACATCGATCAGGCGCTATCCCTTTTGCGAAAAAAGTGGGTGTACTGCTATGGGTCATTGACATGTAGTGATCAACAAGGTGGTTGCACACTATCTTGAGAAACAAGAAGATGAAAAATATCATAATAATGAGGAAGATGCTGAAGAGGAAAATATGTTAGAAGAAAAAGAAGAAGAAAATACCTTTGATGAAGAAATTAATATGAATATGGAAAATTTTGAAGAAGAGGTTATGTCAAATATGGATTATGATAGTGAAGGTGAATATGTGGCTTTGCATGCCTTTCAATGTCTTAATACCCAGATGCAAAGAGCAATTTTTGGTCCGAGCCCAAAGCATTTTCCTAAGTATGAGAAGTAGCCTCCAACAATGCCTGAATGCTTTACATCAAATTTTATAGAACATCTTCATAGGACATTTAATACTTCACAGCTTGCAACTATTCAGTAGGCTGCTATGCATACTGTTGCTGGTACGAATGGAGTTGGGTTTGCTAGGCGGCATAAGCCTTGGCCTTTCACTTTGTTATCAAACGCACAAAGAGAGGAGAGATCCAGGTCAGACAAAAAGGTTGAAAGCTACTCTTTGAAGCAAGAATTTAAGGAAAAAATGAAAGTGAAAAAGTTCAAGATGATGCTGGAATCTAGGGAAATCCTTCTTATGGCAAAATCAAAGACACAATTGCTTGAATTGATGAGAAATAATGATGTTGTTGTTGTTAGTGGTGAGACTAGGTGTGGGATAACAACTCAGGTTCCTCAATATATATTAGATAGCCTGATTTTGTAGGGCAAGGGGGTTTCTGTAACATCATATGTGCACAACCACAAATAATTGCAGCAAATTCTGTTGCAGAAAGAGTGGCAGATGAGCATTGTGAGCCGCCACCAGGATCTTATGGATCTTTGGTTGGTTATCAAGTTCGCCTTGATAAAGGTTGGAATCCCAGAACCAAACTTTTGTTTTGTACTACTAGTATTCTTCTTCGGAGGCTAGCTGATGACTTTGATCTTCAGGATATCTCACACGTAATTGTTGATGAAGTACATGAACACTCTGTTTTGGGTGACTTTCTACTTATTATTTTGAAGACTTACATTGTGTATTTGAATTGGAGGAGTAAATTCGATATGAATTAGCGACCAAATTGCATTGAAGATATGTCCAAGAAATTGTAGGATACCCAATATAACACAACAACTTTTCCCATCCCATCCAAATATGAAAGTACTAAAAATACTTCACCAGATATTACTCATTGTCATGGGGCCTCTCTTCATTACCTAACGGACATGGGAATTAAGCATTCAATCTGCAATGATAATTTAACAGAAATGGGAATGCAACAATCAGGCTGTAATGAAAAAGGAGTAGTTTTACCAAATGGGGTTTTACTTCCCATGGTAGGTGGAAACCCAGATAGAAAAACACTCGTCTTTGATTTATACACAATGCTAGTGCATATGTCTGCGAAGCTCATGCCTGCTGGCTATCATTTTACCATTAGGGTTCACAGTTACTGTCAACCATTTTACGTGTTGAAAAGGCCAAGGGTTGACGAAATGTTACTGCCACTGGGCAACACGGGATTGTATGAAATCATATTGTTCATTGTAGCATCTAGAGTCTATTAAGACACTGTGGTGGACGGGCTGTTGGATTCACGACCTGCGATTGAAAACAGTGATGAACATAAAAATATAACGATGAATATAATTCCGCCCACTCTTTGCTTGTCGAGTAGTCATTGTCGCAAAGTTGGAGATTTATACTACGTGAAAGACCTGTTTGTACTAGGGAGGTGTTGACCCTGCCGCCCGCACCTACCTACAAGTCAGCGAGAAAAGGCTTCAACCCCACAAGGTGTGGTTGGTGGCAGGGAACTCAGAGAAGGGGCTGTCACTCTAATCCCAACTCTCTCCGTTTGAGCTATCTCCTAGGTTAGCTAAGGGGGGTGGGCCCTAATGAAAAGTTA